>JAOEHX010058255.1:0-18851 GCA_025448015.1 Bolborhynchus lineola
TTAACACCCCCTAGCTTATCACTTTTTGTGATAAGTACAGAATTCCATTTTAATCATGTTAGGAGATTTCTGTGATGCCACACCCAATAACTTGCATTGCTATGAATAATCCTCACCCATTTTGAGTTCAGTTTAATTTCTTTGGCACTAATATAAAATTGACTTGATTCTTTGGAGGATTTAAGAGATTCAAAACTTTTAACGTATCAACTGTTAGAGCATAACTTTTAACTATTATCTTAAACTTCACATTTCTAGCTGTGCAAATGCTCAGGTGAATATGTGGTGTGAGGTTTGTGATTTCTAAGTTTTCCTAATGTATTCTGAAAAAGTGTGGAACAGTTTCCTCCAATTAGACAAAACTTGATTAATGTTTTTCAGTGTGGAAAAAAAGGAGCTGATATGGCAGGTTTGTATACTAGAGAGCTGATAATGGCAGGGCTGTGTAAAATTACATGTTCTATAAGGAGGTAGTAGTTTTCCACTTTTTCAGATACAGGAATTAACAAGCATCAAATGAAATTAGCAGCTGACTCGTGTATGGCGGGTTTCACAGAACACCAGGGAAGTCTTTTCTGACAGTTTCTGTGAATGCTGAAACTACACATGGAATCAAGAAGACACTGGAGAAGTGCCCAGAAGAGACAATCTTGCTATATCTGTGATGCCTATAGAAACCACTTTGCCTTAGCTGCGGAAGATCCCTCAATTGCAGAACAGAAGCACTGGAAAATGTATTTTACATAGTGACCCTGCTGTGATCTCTTCTGTGTATGTCCCTTTTGGCCACTGTCAGAAATAAGATCCTGACCAAGGCTGACTGCCTTTATGCATGTAGGTGGAGATGGGGTTATATTTAATATTGCTCTGCTCACCTTAACACCAGTGGAAGTTCTACAGATTAATTGGAAAAAAGGATTCTACTGACCATAGTAATCTCTACAACTTGAGAGCCATGTTCCATTTTTGAATGCATTTGATAGATTACTTTTTGCTAGAATATACTAACTTTGGTGGATGAAATCAACATTTTTATTCACATTTTGGGAGCAGAAACTTTTATTTGTATATCCTATGAGATTTCTGATATAGCAAACCTTTATTGTGTTGGCCTGCACAGTAGCATGTAATCTGTCATTTAACGTGGAACAAATTGTTAGTGTAGGAGATGCAGTTAAAATAGAAGTTGTAGAAGGTATTTGCTTAATTGAGGCCCAAGTCTTGCCTTGTGTTGGCATGAGTGGGAGTAGAGCAAAATCCTGACAGTCCTCATGAAGTATCCTATTTAAATCCAAGTGACGCAACAAATGCTAAAATTGACCAGGAGGCATTGTGCATATGAATACAGGAGTATGTTTAGGCTGTCTCATACAGCACTTAACGTTTGAGGTTTCCTCCTCTTTGCCGTATTTCTGGAGTCTTGCAAGCTCCCTTCTTAACCACCTGCAGACAGCCACAGCAGCTGAAGCAGGTTTGCATCATCTAAGAGGAATGACCTGGTGCAGTGCAGAGCTCTTCACAACTGCCTGTGTAAATGGGGCTCCTGTGGTTACCAACAGTGCTTGCTTCCAGACGTTTTTATGAAAGAGGGATAGCTTTTTGGTTTTGCTTTTCAGTTTTGCTTTTCATTATTTTTGAGAAGCGAGCTCAGTTTAACTGCCAAAAGAAAGAAGGATCTGTAAGGAAGTTGGCTTAGAAAAATTGGCAAAAGAGAGGCTAAGTAAAACACAGAAAATAGCTCATAGCTTAAGCTTGCTTTGACCATTGGAATTTCTTTTCTATTGTAATTTATTGCCGTCAAAATTTGCAAGTCTGACTGTAACATCTTGGATTAGTAGCACAAGCATGGTTTGCAAAACCTTGAAAAGCCTAGTGCCAATGTTAATGTCAGGTTGATAGCAGTTGTAAAATTTAACATCAAGCATACTCACAAGGATTAGTTTAAAATCTGCTGTCATGGAATAGCAGAATACAGTGAAGTACTTGATAGCTTGCATGAGCTACTGATAGGGTACACAAACATTTCCCCTTAACCACAAAAAATAACCATGGAGGATGTTCAACTCCAGTGCATCAGCACCAGCAACCACTATTATTTGATTTATCCTAGGAAGCATAAGTTTATTGTGGTGATAAATCATCCTGAGTTTTTCCGCAGTGTTATCATTCACAAAGTATATCCCATTAATTTATATGAATTCATTGTTTGGCTTCACTTTTGTGGTATCTTTCCTGGTTTGTAGTATCTATTTTTACTTGTTCTGTTTTTAGCCAAGCACAGTATTTGGCGAGGCTTTACAGAATCCATTGCAGAAATGAAAAGTAGATGATTTTGCAATTTTTGAAAGCCAGAATCTTTTGCTCTGTTGCTTTGCCTTTGTTTTCCTCCCTACATCCACCTCAAAATAGAAGGCAACAGTAATCAGAAGAGAGAAAAACTTACAAGACTTTGGAATTTTCATCTTTCCCCTGCTTTCTGCTTCTCAGTTACATTAGGTTACATTAGCACCAGAACATCACCTTCTACATATACAGTAGGTTTTTATCTCCTCCTCTGCTCTGTGAGACTACATTTCTTTTACACATAAGGTGTCTTTCCACTTACCACTTTAGATTTACTTGAGGTGGAATTTTGTATTTAAAGAACACCAAGAATTTACAACCAAGTAGTTTTAACAGTTCATCTTCCTAATTACACGGATCTTCTGGTAGTATGGTCTTTTCAGTCAGAGGAAAAATATTTGTGTGGATGGTGATGGTATGGTTTGGCAGAGAAGAGACCACCCAATATAGTGAGAAGTTTGCATGAAGAGAAGGGGTTGCTGTCTGAAGTGAGATATCCCATGTCATTTTTGTTTTTCAGAAGGAGCAAAAAAGATAATTCAGCAAGCACATGAGAATAATTGTAGGCTCATGTCATGGTTTAAGGCCAGCTGGTAACTCAACATCACCCAGCCACTTGCTCACCCCCCTCCAGGCAGGATGAGGAAGAGAACTGAAAGAATGTGAACCCCACGGCTTGAGATAAGAACATTTTATTAACTGAAGTATAATATAAAACTGCTACTAGTAATAATAGTAATGATAAATGGAATAACAAGGGAAGAGAATATAAAACTAAAAAGGGAAAGGAAAAAACCTCAATAAACAGCAGTGGTGCACAGTATAATTGTTCACCACCCGCTCACCGATACCCAGTCTGACCCAATCAGCAATCTAGCCCACAAGGTGACTCTCCTCAGTTTATACACTGGGCATGACATGCTGTGGTATGGAATACCACTGTGGCTAGTTTAGGTCAGGTGTCCTGTCTCTGCTTCCTCTTGGCTGCCCATGCCCCTTCACACTGGCAGAGCATGAGAGACTGAGAAGTCCTTGATCAGGGTAAGTGCTACTGAGCAACAACTTAAACATCAGTGTGTTATCAGCTTTGTTCGCAGACCGAAGTGGAAAACACAGCGCTGCACCAGCTACTAAGAGGGAGAAAAGTAACTGTTACAGCTGAACCCAGGAGAGCTTGCCGCAGTGACAGCGTTATAAGCTGGTTTGTATCATTTGAAAAAAAAAAACATCAGAACTGTCAGGAAATATTCATTGCCAGAGTTTCTCATTCCATCTTGTGAAGTGAGTTACTTTGGCCCAGAACTTTTTTTTGAGGGCTCCATCTCTTCTTCCAGAGAAGCTGGATCTACTCATGTCTCCCATGGGATTCAGATGGCTTCCTTTGCATTGCCATGTAACACACCAGACCAGAAAAATTGTGTTTTCTTCTCCCATATTTTTTCTATATTCTCTCTGTGGGTAGCTCAATTACTCAGTTTTCTCTTTACTGATATTTCTAACAATTGGATGCTTATTCCAAGGTATGTGTTGCCTTGCTAGGTAAACCAGAACCCTCTTTTCCAAGGAAATTCCAAGTGTTTCCTTCTTATGTCTGTCTCTCATCAGTTTACTCCCTTCATCCTTTGTTATGTGTGGGAGCATGTTTTCTACCTTCACTGCCAAAAGAAGATGCAGGAGGCTATGGTGTTTTTTTATTGCCATTCTACTTTGTTGCAGAACAAATGTCTTATCATTAGTCTTCAGCAAAGAATACTTTTATTTTAAAATTGAGTATCATGGTAGTGTAGTTAGCCAATATGATTATGTTATTTATGTTGTAAATCAGGGAAAGAGGAATTCAAAAAGGTCAAATACATTCTGTCAGACACAAAATTACTTGGTATGGCTTGAAATTACTGACACATGGAGTCTTTAGTGAATAATGTACAGAAACTATAGAATCCAGTGTAGCTTATATATTGTGGAAGTATTCATAATACAGATGAGATTCCTTCACCTCATTGAAGAAAAGCATTATAGGTCCTGCTATTATTTCACATTTTTCATAGAAGAGAATAGAGATTAAGTACTATATTAAAAGTCACATAGCTGAAAAGGACTATAATTATGTGTAATTTCATAAGAAAATATTTTTACTAATCCTGTATTTCATATTTTATGTTCATCCTAATTAGTTCAATTGAGAAATATTAAATACTAATTTTGCTATGCCTGCCAAGATACCTGAAGGGTTATTTTAAAAGATATTATTAATGGGACTGGATACAATGTGTGTGGTTCTTTAATGATAATTAATTCACTCAGGAGAAAGTCCTAATAAGCAGAGGTAAAAACAGAATTTGAGACAAAAGCAGTCTGGTTGGGAAGTTCGTCTGTTTTCCAGTGTAAGCTCACTAGGTAGATAAATAATTCCAATCAAACTGGTTTGTGTACCTATCAAAGAGTGTTTTATTGGTATTCCTTAAACTGTAGGTGAAATATTATAATGAAAAATTACACATATACTTCTTAAATATTCCCAAGATTGAAGCTAATTTGCTAGGCCTGCTGGTATGATCACAGTTCATTTACTTTGATTGCACTTATTTTTTTTGCTTTGTACCCAACTATTTCACTGTTATGGCAGGTAGGTAATATTGATTTCTTGCTGCAAGAGTACTTAAAAGCTTTTGTGAAAATTAAATGGTTTTTATGCACAGCTGCCAATTTCATTTAGACTATTTTTAAGTGTCTGCTCGAGTAATAGGAGATAACTTTTATTTCACTGAAAATACTAATATGGTTTTATTAAAGTTTAGCAGTTCAACAAAAAGAAGCCTAGAGAATATTGCATTAATAGGTTTTCCTGTCAGGATATTGGGGGGTTTGTTTTGTTTTAAGAAATACCACATCTCTTCAGTCTGCTAAATCATTCTTACGGATGCTGCTATTTTGTCCTAAAGTGAACTATAAATTCACAATATCTGCTCTCATTGGTTTATTATGCTACATGATTTCAATGATTTCTGTTGTATTTCTGATTTAATTCTGAAGAAAAATGTAGGCATACAAATAACTGTCTAATACAGGCCCATTAAATAACAGTAGCATTAGTTATCTATTTCTTGAAAAATACTTAGTCATTTTTTAAAGCTTTCTAAAAGGGGGCTAAAAGCTCAGTCATACTTGCTGCACTTGTTATGCCCCAAATTGTAATGCTGAAAAATATCATTCAGTAGATAGCTGCCAACTTCTCCTACCTGAGACTAAGCAGGAAATTATCCATGTTGTTTATTGTAGCACTGTTAAATCAGCTAGGTGGATCTAAGTCTTAGGCTGAAATAAGGTCATACATGAGTTGTCTTTTAAAGCATCTCTTAGAGCATCTCAACTCTCATGTGCTCACTGTTCATGCCCAATTATGCTATTAACTCTCCTGCTACAGACAAAATCAGCAAAAGCATGTGAACAGAAATGATTAATCCACATAGTATTCTTTGGCTCTGGGATTCAAGTTTCTTGATTAAAATTTTTGCCCTCGATTTCTAATGCTTTAATTGAAAACAAATCCAGATTTCTGAGTCAGACAAAATATGCCCTGGTGAAGAAGATAAAATCTCACAGTGATAATGTGAGAGCTGGCGGCTCTGCAGCCTATACCAGCTTCTGTTCCACCATGATAGCTGTTTGCCAGCAGGCAGCATCAAATCACTTAAAGTACCTTCTGGGCTGCTTTCATGCCACGGTTTAAATAGTTTTGGAATACTAGCAGGTTTTCTCATGGAATGGTGCTTTTCCCACTTCTGAATATTTTTTTGATGTATTTTTTGTAAGTGAAAGTTCAATAGGGTTCTCTTTTGTGTAATTTCGTCATACTGTTAGAAAAGCTGAAGCCTGAGGAGCAACTTTCTGTTATGTTTTAAAACTAATGAGGCACTTTTAATCTGATTCAGTTTGCAAGTTTGTTCCACACTTGTTCCACTGTGACTGTTTTTACTTGCTTTCCCATGTCTTGTCTCACTTTCCTTAGCTGCATTTGCTGAAAAAACCCCACATGCTTTGTCTGGTAGAAGTAAATACCTGTGTAGCTACTGTCAGGTCCACTGAGGGTTTGAAAGTAAGGACACTTGGCCTAAGATTTGGCAAATGAAAACCAGTAGCATCTAATGGAAAATACATAGTTCTGGATTATTATATAGAAAGGTGGTCTGTTAAAAAGTGCGTATTTCACAGAATCACAGCCTGCCTGGTTTGGAAGGTACTTCTGAAGACCATCTAGTTCAACTTCTCTACTCAAAGCAGGATTAGCCAGAGCAGGTTACCCAGGACTATGTCCACTTAGATGAGCATCTCCCAAGATACTCCCGAAATGGAGACTCTGCAACATCTCTCTGCAACTTGTTGTATTGTTCAACCACCCTCATGCTAGAAAAAGTGTTCTCTTGTGTTCAGATGGAATCAAGATGAGGCTTCTTGTAGTTTCCTAGCTCCTTCCTCCTGCCCTTCTTGAAGATGGAGTGTGGTTTGCTTCCTACTAGACATGAGGAACCTGTCCCTGTTGCTGTGACTTTTTTAAGACAACTGTAAGAGTGGCCTTGCAACGACATCAGCCAGCTCCCTTATTAACTCTTAGTAACTCCTAATAACTCTATTGCATCCCGTCTGGTCCCATGGACTTCTGGGTGTCCAGTTTAAGTATTCCTTTACCCAATCATTCTCCACTTAGAGAGTCTGCATTGCTCCACACTTTCCCCCTGGTTTCAGGGTTTTCAGATTCCTGAAGACAGGTTTTAACCTTCTTTACCAAGGCAGAAAAGATACTGAGCATCTCAGCCTTTTCCATATCCTTTGTGGCCAGGTCCCACATGGATTCAGCAGCTGGCCCACATTTGCCCTTGTCTTCATTTTGCTGATCATGTAGAAGACCTTTTCACCTTCCATATTCAATTCTGGGTTACTTCAGCTTCTCTAACCCCATCCCTGCAGGCTTAGAGTGTCTCTGTATTTCTCCTGGGTCATCTTGACCCTGCTTCCACATCCTGTACGCTTCCTTTCTGTGCTTGAGTTTTGGCAGAAGCTGGTTATTAATCCATGCGGACCTCCTGCTGCCTTTTCTTGTGTGAATTGCAATAGTTCAGACTGGAGGTAACAAATGAAAAACAAGATCACTGCAAACATTTCCTTATGCAAAGATGTAAGTTTGAGTGGGATTATAATGGAGAAAGAAAGTTAAAGTTAAAGGAAGGAATATTTTGAGATATTGCTGCAGGCAGTGCAGTAGAATATCTTATGAAAATCTTTTAAATATGTCAAAATAATTGAGTATAGCTACAGTAATGATTTATTGTAAACATAACCCTCTAGAAGGTTATAGGGTGTTGTATATGAGATTTAAAATGGTTTTAAAATATTTGCTGTCATTTACAATGTGACTTTCAAAACCTTAAGTGCAAATAGCTTATTTCAGTTAAAAAGGCTTCATAATAAAAGCAACCAGTGTTGAGGTGGGTGAATGAGTAAGATTAATGAACCCATCCTCAGGTAAGCACAAGCTGTCAGCTAACCAAATACAGCATGCCTGCCTATGATGGAAAAGAAAATGGGAAGATTTAAATGATCAGTGGTAATTGCCAGCAGTGGTTGGAATGCCAGGTTCAGAAAAGCAGAGTAGGATATATTGGCCAGGAAATGGGGAAGGAACAGTCATTTTGACTGTTTTATTTTTGTTATGTTGAGATCTGTTCTACTACCTGCACATGGCAATCCTCAATGGATGCCATAGAATTAACATTAATTTTACCACACTACTAAGTGTAAGCAAGGACCAGGACCCTAGCCAACAGCACTTAGGAATTTTACATGTGAATGATGGAGGAACATAATTTTGGAGATAAGAACTCATAAATATGAGAAATGGTCAAGTGGAAGTAGGACATGAAGACAAAAAGTTTGTATTTAATAAGATGGAGGAGCAGGGGATTGTGGGAGTGACTTCTAAACAGGGTTACATGGTGATTCAAAGACCTTAAGAAACTGATTCTTGCAGATGCACTCTGAGCAGTTGTGAATGTAGTAAACTGTATTAGCTAAAGAAATGAGAAAGAAAAAGGGCAGAGAAATGGGAAGTGTAATAAATTTGACATGATCAGATCTGAACCTGGCTTTTCACCATAAATTAGTCTGATAGAGAGAATGGTGGGGTACCAAGAAGATGCAAGTGTATAATTGCCCATGTGTATAAAATGTATGAGAAGGCCATAGAAGAATGAGATTATATTTGGGAGTATATTTTATATAAAGGACAAGACTGAAGTATTTCATTAGTAATTGTCAGGAAAATCAGCAGCTAAAAGAAATATGAAATTTTTTTTAAAACGGATTTCTTTAGCTCTCTCCCCTTCCACAGCTACAATAAAAAGTGATGCATAGAAAGAATGTTATCATGTACCAGTGAAGCATATATTATGGGATGCTTATGGTTTTCAGCCTTAGGGTCGAACACACTCCTCTTACTGAAAGGTTAAGAGGCCACAAAGTGTATCTTGACGTATTTTCTCTGCCATGGTTTGTCTTACTTTTTGCACAAAATGTAAAAGGAATGCAAGTTACACCAAAGACTCCAACAAGGATAGCTAGCCCAGCAGTGCAGAGCCAACACTGCTGAAACCCGGAAGCAGGCAGAACCCAAAGTGCTGGGGGGAAAGGGCATCTCCAGTTTTACACACAGCTCTCTGTGGACCTGAGGTAGAATAATTTCTTCTATGGCCTGCATGGGAAGGAAGAGGGGGCAATGCTTTCAGGTTCACACATTCTGCACTGGCCTTCTGTGCTGGCTGTGTGGGTGAAGAATCAACTCATTGCCGGGAAGCATGTGCTGTAAGCAGGCAGTGGTATCCAATGGGAGTCGTGGTGCTCTGCAAGGCAGCTGGGCAGCTGGGCTTCCTCTCATCACCCCACTGTGGCCAACAGAGCCTCTTGAGCAGCTGCACTCAGGACAAGGCAGCAGTTGCTCACGTGGGTCATCCCAGACCCACTGCATTGTGTATAAGACGTCTTTCATACAAGTAATTCTACTCTGGTTAGTGGATTTATATTGCCTCCAGCTGTAGGGTTGATTTTAAATTATGGGAAATATTCCATTTGTGTTTGAAACTTGTAATTTCTTCCTAAATATTTAGGCTTAGCAACTAATTTTGAATAATAAAGTTTGTATTCTTTGGGCTTACTGTACATAAACTACTCAGAAGTTGTGACATAGGTTACTAAGTTTAACAATGTCGGCAAACAAAATTGACAGTGTACTGAGTCATCAGATTCTCAGCTGATGTTATCACTCTCTCAGCCACTCGGAAAACGTATCATTGTTTAGGAGTTTGTTTTTCTAAAAAACCAGTCCTAGTTACTACTTTTGTTCTGATTCAGAACTTTGTCATCTGTTGTAATCAACAAAAGCTTAAAGCTGAAATATTTCTCTGATTTTTTTCTTCCCCTATATTGCCTATATAAGGATTTGTTGCATCCGGACTGTGCATGACAATTTGGCTCATGATGTATTGGTATTTTTTTTTTTTCAGAGAAAACAGTTGAAGTATTTTACTTCAAGAAACAAGGTAAAATACATCAATATGATCATTTTTGAATGGATGCACTCCAGCAAAGAAAAGTAACAACATGGTGGTGCATTTTATCTTATTTTTCTTCAGTGTTACAAAACCTAAATTGCCAGCTTGCACCGCCCTTAAAACTTAAGGACAACTTCAATCTATTGAGGTGCTAAGGATCTATAAATTTGAAAACTTTTAGAAAGAATTAAAATTATCTAAATTATCCAAAGTTTCTTTTGAATTTACAGTGGGGAAGATTACTAAGTGGCAGAGCTCTGTAAATGACAGAGTTTTCAACAGCAGATGATTTAATGAGCAAAATCTACAGGTTAATCCCTGCTACCCAACACTGCCATACCCTAAGAACCTCTCCAGAATGTAACAGTACTTCTAGTACTTTCTCTAAATTACTCCATTTTCTTTGGAACATGAAAACTGTGGATTGGACTTATTCTGTTAGGTGCAGGTTAAGCGTTTGATGTGGTCAAATAACCCTAAGTGTTTGAAGTTTTACATAAATTCTACTTCACTGAATTGCAATGAGACACTCTTGCTCTGTTCAGAATCAAAGGCAGGAGAAATGAGATGTAGGATTTTTATGTCCTTCTTTTTTTATTATTATTCCCTGGTAATAACTTGGACTGACGGTAGAGAAAAGCCATAGAATACATAATGGAAAGGGAGGACAGAGAGTGGATGAGTGTGGTCCTTAAACTGAGTCCTCTCCCAGCTTTCATGACCAGGCCCTGGCCCACTTGCATCGTTACATGGATATGTTAGGTGTATTCCCTACGGAATGAGTGTATACTGTTTGGATTCAAGGTATATTGTGAGATTCTCTGCTGCTGCTGCTTCACAGCACAGTGAAGGATGTTCAACGTCACCTTTTGGATAGAGGCTGTCCTGTCACATTTTGTAAGAGTAATAAATGTACAACCAAAGATTTATTCTTTTCTTCAGAATTTTGGTGCTCTTACCTGGTAAGATAATTACAGGGAGACATTTAAAAAAATCTTTTGAGGACAGCTGGATGTGAAATTCTGGTTTTATTTTTGGAGTATGTGAGTTATCCAGTGACATTCCTGGGCAAGACAAGATGTCTTAGAGGTCTGCTTCCTTGGTTGTCTGAATTCTAAAGGACTTTGTGCCACCAACTGCTGCATAGGAAACAGGGTTTTGACTACAGTACCCCCGCTTGGGCATTAAATACTAATTTAAAACCACCATTAGTATAACACAATTCAAAATATATTTTAACCAAACGAACCAAAGAACAGCATAGGGAAAGCTTTGTTTTGTCTTCAGTGTATACAAGAAAGATAAATAGACACAGCCATCTCTATGGTCTCTGTTGAGCTCCCTGAGATTGGTAGAAAGGGTTGATTATTTTTCCGTCATTCAGTCCTGATCAGCAGTTACACTAGCAGCTCTTAGTGCACATCTTGTGACACCTGTGCTGCTCATGGCCATTTGTTCCTTTTGAAGAAACATCGTTGTTTTCCTAATGCAGCAATTGACAGGATCCCATCTTGTGCTGATGTTTTTGCTGTGCCTGTTCTGTGGTACGTATATTTGCAACCCTTCAGTGACAGGAACACACGTTTCTAATTTAGAATTAATTGTTGTTTCCAGTTTTCGAGAATAAAGCAGCAGCAGGTGACAACCTGTACTTCATTACTGCCACTCTGTAATTTAACAGCATTGGATTTGCACCAGAGCAAGCTCTTTTTTCAGAGATCACTTTGTTCAACACTTCTTGTCATTTACTATTTCAGGAAGAATAGGGACAGTTTTGAACCTGTATTTCATGTCAAACTGGCTAAAACTCATGCACACTGGAACTGTGGTTATTTTTTTTCCTTAGTCATCATTTGTGGATTTATCCAAATAAACAAATAGGGAACGCAAGTGGATGTGTCCACATATGTGCCGTTAACCACTGGTAAAAGTAAGGTCTTTCAAGATAATGAAATATGAGTAAACTGATTGGAAATACGTCACTTTTTCTGAAAGTACCTGATTGGAGAGAAAAAAAAAAAAGGATTTGAAATTTTGGTTGGGATACAATTTTGTTTGTTTGTTTTCAAAATTAGTTGTTTCCTTTAAAGCTTGTAATTATAAATATTTAAATTATTTTTTACAAGGAGAACATATGGTTCCTTCTTAAATCATCCCAATTTATATTAGCTTCAGCTTCTAAGCTAGATGAATGTAATACTGCTAGTATAGAAATACAATCATCTCAGTCAATTAAAATAGTCATACTTTGTTGTAAATAGATAGTGGAAGCGCTGTGTGAATGATAAATACTTTACCTGGGACCATCTGGATTCTTGCCAGGAATGCAAGAGTGTTATCAAGACCGTTCTTCCAGTTATTTGGAATAAAAATTGATTTAGGATTAAATGTCTCTTTTACCAGCACCTAACTATGTTATCAGGAGAATGGTTCAGCCATTCACACTATTAGGTATTGTAATTTTGCCCACTTGACATTAAGCCTCTTTGTATGTTTCCTACACTTTAGCAGCTGTCAAACTGGGTAAATTCAGAATTTCAAAGGTCATCATTCTAATTTGTGTTTTCTTGAGAGCTCAGTTACTGATAACTTATGATTTAATGAGCAAATCCATCTTCCTTTTGCTTGATGGGATGTGCATGTAGGGAACCTTTATAGTCTATTCCATCCTCAGTGAATGTGAGACAGGTTTTCTCTATGATTCACGAGAGTTCTCAGGCCCTGTTTCCACAATGTGCCACAAATATATCTTTATATATTTTTTCTTAATCTCTTTAGCTTTGATCAATTTTATCTTACATTATTTTATTTTTACATTTTTCTATTTTTACATTTTGCTACTCATAGCTTATTTTCAGAACATTAGGGATGGGGGGGTACCACAAGTTGGGACAGTTATACCTGAGCCTTGAGTCTTTAACAAGCAGGTAATAAAGGACCTCTGGGACTGTAGGAATCAAGTAGGGATAGGCAGTAGAATGAGAAATTTTCCAGATGTTAAAAAAACCCTGTTATATCTGTGCTAATGATCACGAAGGTGCAATAAATTTAACCCAGCTGCAGTGCAATAAACTGAATTTGATTACTGTTCTTGTGTGTTCACATGTAAGACTGGTGTAACTCAAACTGCTAATACCAGTGTGCCAGGAATAAGGATTTCTCATTAATAGTTGTGGCAGAAGTTCCATGAAAGGGGTTTCAGATTGCAGTAAACATATCTGAGCCTGACTGCTTGCTGTTGACAAGTATTCCCAGTCTACAGGGCAACTTTATTCAAAGGGTCTACTAGACATTCCCATTTGAAATGCTTTCCCAAGTATGAATAAATTAATTCTTACAGTATCTGGAAAAGTAAACAAATAGTAGCCCATTTAAATTGTGGGAAAAGCAATTGAGGCAGATGACGTTACTTGTCACATAAAGAAAAGCAGTATCACAGCCAGAAATTGAATCCAGATTTCCTTACAGCATGCCCTGCTTTATTAAACTTCCCTCCCATGGTTGATATATGTCATCACATGCTATTGTCCATCAGGACTTCTACTTTGGATATTATGAACACTGAAATAAATTATTGGAATACAATATCTCCCTGAAGATGACCCTTCAAGCCACCCACTATAATACTTGAACTATGAGGGTGAAACCACAAAGTGCAGAAGTGAACTATCAACTACTAGATTAGCCACAGAAGTAAGACACAGCAGACTTTGCAAGTGTCTTATTTACTTTTCAAAACAGTTGTTTTCATAAACAGTTTGTGATGCTTGTGTATACAGAATGAAAGTTCTTTTCAAAGAGTGAATGTGTTCAAAATTCATTTATTCAGAGTCCATACTTACTTCAATGTATTTGTGCAGCAGGGATCCCTTTGTATCTTTTTAATTGTTATTTTCTCTAGATGTTTAAGTCCATCACAGCTGAGCAGTTACACTCTGGTAGCTTTTGTTAAGTTTGGAAAGGAAGAATTATGGAATGTAAAGTAAAGCAAGCAGCTTCAGCCCTCAGAATTAAATTCCCTTTTCTTATGCTGACAGAAGAATGTTCTGATGTCAGGGCTTTAAAAATAACTTTAAAAATAAACCCTTAAATGTTTTTTCTTTTTAAAGCTTTTTTTGGTTGTTTCTGAATAGGTGAGCTTTTATTTTTGGATGCTAATGCTTAACATCTAAAGCTTGTTTGCGAAGCTCTCACTACTTCTCCATAAAAGCAAGGAGCTGTGAAAGTGGAGGTTTTAGCTGGTGTAATGTTGGATTCTGTTAGACACCATCTTATCTCCTGATGTCAGAATTCGGAGAGAGGTGCTTTCACCAGGCAGGGTGCCAAAGGTTATAACATAGTTAGAGTATTTCCAGCCAGGTGTATAAGAATAAAATTCAAGTGTAAAAATTAAGAATCTTACTTTATTCCTGGATTCATGCCTACTACTGCTGTTAAGTTTCCTTTGAAACAATAATAATGGTCAGACTATTCCGTTGAGATTTATAGTCATTATAACATTGGCTATTGTAGTTGTAGAATCAGCAATATCTACCCTTTAAAAGTGAACTGATAAATACAGATTTCTTTTTTTCTTCTCAGATTTCTGACTGGGGTCAAGTCCAAGTTAAATATTTCTAAAAACTAACTAAATAATATTTCATAATAAAAGGAAAACACATGGCGTGAAAACATCTTTTCTGTTCAATTCCATTCTGGCCATCACAAGTTGCATCACCAACAGCTTGACTCCTTTACTCAGTTTGGATTGGAATTACTCCACTTTGAATTGGCATTTGACTGATTTTGTTATAGAAATTATAGCTCTTTTGCAGCATGATGCTGAAAGGCTCCTCCAACTTTAAATTTTCCTGAGTAGCTTCCAAACCCACAAGGGCCACCAGAGTAGTTGCAGATACCAATGATTCTGAGTTATTTTCAGGTCCTCAAATGAATCATACTACCATGTACCCATGTGTATTTGCCCCCAGAACACTGTGTTGTTATTTGTTAGTTGTAAAGCAGCAACAAGATGTTAAGTTGCTACATCGAATACATTGAAAGTCAGTTGAAAAAAAAAAAAAAAAACCTCAAACACGTAAAACATTTGGAATGCAAAACCTAAAAAGGCACATTTCCTAAATACCAAACTACAACCACCTACAATATTTGCACATAGTGAATCTGTTTCTCTACTGAAATCTGCATCTACTCAATTATAACGTGTTCTTGCTTTTTATCATCAGTTTCCCTGTGGGTGTTTTTAAAACTAAACTACACTAAATATTTCCTGAACAGTTTATATTTTCACCTTCTTACATTCTTCTGAATGTAAAAAGGGCTGAATTATCTGCTTCTGCTACCTCTCGATTTGTATAACTACACTGAATTTTTAAAACAGATTCTACCTTCCTTTTATATAGATATTTTAGGTGCACTTTTTCATAATGTCACTATATTGTAACAAATACATTAATGATATACTTCAGCCTCCCTACTTTGGGATTCAGTTTGCATGTTTGTAGCCACCTAAGACAGAGCTAGTTATTCTGAACTAACCCCCAGTGTGCAAAATAAAACTTGCTCCAGCATGTGTCAGCATGGTCTCAATAGGAGCTAGATTTTACAGGTGCAAACTGCCTGCTCCTCTTTTCCAAACCTTATCATGTAATGTTTGCTGCTAGCGAATATTGAAGCAGGTACGTCTGAAGTTCAAATTATTAATTAAGCTCTGAGAGTAACTACAAATTAACTAGGCTTTGTTACCAATGCTTTTTAAGTATACTTCCCTAATTATAATTGTTCAAGCAGTAGGTTCCACAAATACTCATTTTTAATTATTGCTCTCTGAGCATAGAATTACTAATATAGTCTGGGATTTCATATGCTCTTGTGACAGATATTTTGGGTCTACTTTAGCTTCCGTATGAAAAAGGTAATCTATCAGTAATCCACTCTGATAGCTTCTGGTAACCTTTTCAAAGGAAACTTGTGTATAGCCTCACTGTTAGACAGGAGCGTTCGTACTGAAGAAAATATACTATGTCCAGACCTGTGGGAATATCTTTCAGTAACTGTTAGAATATCTATCATATTCAAGAATACAAATAACATTTTTATTAATTTTTTGCATAACCATTCTTTTAGTATTTTTTATTACGTAAGCTGTCTCAAAAGCATTTGTTCATCTGTCTTTCCTTAATTGTTAACAACGTTTATTGGAATTCAGTGCTACCTTTAGTTTTTTAATATAGAAGACTAAGTGCAGGTTTAGCCAAGTAGAGCAAAAAATGCTATTGCATATTTTTATAAACTGATAAAATATTCACTCAAATTTCCTAAGTATTCCATATTATTTAGGTAGTATTTTTACTGTACTATACAGTATTTTTAGACGGTGCACTGAGAGGAAATTGCTTAAAAGCATTCCCAGTTGAATTGAAGTATACAGCAAAAATATTTGAAGGCTAACAAAGAACTTCCCTCTGGTGTGTTTCTTTACAAATACATTTAACTATGCTCTAACTGTAAAAGACTGGTGTGAAATTTCAGAAAGAAACTGTTGGTAAGGTCTCTTTAATTAGATATAATAGTTGCATCCCTAAACATTATGCATATCTTTTATTAATTAACTTCCTTTAAACAGATTAATTATCTATTGGAACAGCATAGTACTTAATGAGTATATATTTCAGTTATTTAAAGATATTTGGCAGTATATTCTGGATTCATTTCATTTTCAGGCTTAATGCACCGATCTAGAGATAACCCTAAATTTAGCAACTGTAAGTAGATTTGATGTCTCATATATAGGGAGCAAAACAATAAATGTGTTTTACTGTAATAATTAGGATAAACCAACAAACTGATCTCCATAGAATTTGTGTTATTTTTCATAGCACAACTAAGGTAAGCTCTGCTTTACAAAGAAATACCTCAATCATTTTATTTTTGCAAATGATAATAAAGGCAATGAATTCTAGCAATTGTGCTCCTTTCCAAACAGCTGAAGAAAAAAGGTATTTAATATCAAACGTATCTTACTTTGCTGCTAAATAAATCCTGATCTTTTAAATTTGCATGTTTGCAAGTCATAGACATGCTGTGCAGGTTTCTCAACAAGTACGCCTGCTGCACGTCCCAGTGACAAGGAGACGTGTTTTGTTTAATGCTGGGGTATTTAGGCCTGGTAGCTTTTATTGCTCTTTTGTTGATTTTAATCAAATAATACTCAATGTTTCATCTTAATCACGACGTGTCAACTGGCATTTTATGTCTGGGTAATAAAACACACTGTTGAAATTCAAATTTCACACCAATTATTAATTGTAACACATCCTCAGGGCTTCTACAAACACGGTATCTGAGGGTTAATAAAAACGATTTTCTAAGAATGCTGTGCAGAAGCTTGCCTCTATAAATAGCCTTTGTGAGTTACAGTACATACATTAGCAGCCCTGGAAAGTGTTAAGAAACTATGAACTCAATTCTCTTGTTTCTTTTTGTTAAAGTATTTATAAAATAGGTTATAGGAACATTGATCTTACACTCTTGCTTGTGATGGTGAATGTGTAGAATAATTGACTTTCTGTCCCATTCATAAAGTGTTCAGTCATTATCCAAGTGAATAATGTAATACTGATGTTTAGAGGGCTTTCACGGGAGGAAAAAGTGGCGTGGCTCACTTTACTGCATTGCCTGTCAGCATTTTATTTGTCTACAGAAGCATATGCCACAGCATTTCAGTTTCACTAAAGAAGCACTGTGTGTTCTTCAGCTGTGAGGAAAGCTATAATAGGAAGTAGGTCAGTGTTTTTGCATGCATGTCTCATTGTTCCTGGATCTTTCCTGATATTTTGAATCTGTGAATTGTTTTCCTCCTGAAAATGTTGTTTTATTTAAAAGAAAAGAGAAGTCAAGCATGTTCTTCACCATGTCTGTTAAGCTTTTAGAGAGTAAAAGTGAAAACTCCAGAATTTTGCACCTAAAATTTGGTCAGCTATGGAATGTAAGTGAAATGTGGATCTTATTCGACATCTTCATTAAATTGCAGCCTATTTTTTCCAACAGACCAAACAGGGTATGAAGCTGAGTCTAAATTGTGTATATATAAAAAGAAATGTCTCGTATCATTGTTGGAACAAGTCCAGAGGAGTCCATAAGAATGATAACCCCATCCCTGCCAGTGTTCAAGGCCAGGCTGGACAGAGCCTTGGGTGACATGGTTTAGTGTGAAGTGTCCCTGCCCATGGCAGGGGGGTTGGAACTTGATCTTAAGGCCCTTTCCAGCCCTAACTATTCTATGATTCTATAAGGGGGCTGGAGCACCTCCCGTATGAAGACAGACTTAGAAGATTGGAGGTGTTCAACCTGGAGAAGAGAAGGCTGCATGGGGACCTCATAGCAGCCTTCCAGTATCTGAAGGGGGCCTATAAGGATGCCAGAGAGGGACTCTTCATCAGGGACTGTAGTGATAGGACAGGAGGTTCAAACTTATAAAGGGGAAGTTCAGGATAGATGTAAGGAAGAAGTTCTTTACTGTGAGGGTGGCAAGGCACTGGAATGGATTGCTGAGGGTGGTAGATGCTCCATCCCTGGCAGTGCTTGCGGCCAGTTTGGACAGAGCCTTGGGTAACATGGTCTAGTGTGAGGGGTCCCTGCCGATGTGTCCTGGGTTCAGCAGTCGCAGTCATTTTTCTCCTTCTTGGTAGCTGGTGCAGTGGTGTGGTTTTGACTTTCGTCCTGGGAACAACGCTGATAACACCAATGTTTTTAGTTATGGCTTAGTGATGTTTTGGTCTGGCCAAGGACTTTCGGAGCCTCATGCTCTGCCAGGGAGGAGGGGAAGTTGGGAGGAAGCACAGACAGGACACCTGACCCAAACTGACCAAAGAGGTATTCCATACCACAGCACGTCATGCCCAGGAT
>JAOEHX010058257.1:8028-18733 GCA_025448015.1 Bolborhynchus lineola
CCTACCAAGCCCCACCTTTCCCCCAGTAAGCTCATTTTTCCCCCAGTCCTCTCTTCTTCTCAGGTCTACCTCCTCCTATCCCCGTGAGAGGCATGAAGGAATGAGGAATGGAGGTTATGGTCACTAACTCTTCTCTTACAGCTTCTGTACAGCATTTTTTACATTTTTACATTTGCTTAAATACATTACCAAAGAGAGGCCACCAGTGTCACTGACGGGCTCAGCTTTGGCCAGCAGCTGGTCCCTCTAGGAGCCAGCTGGAACTGTCTTTATCTGATATGGAGGAGCCCCTGGTGCCTTCTCACAGAAGCCACCCCTGCAGCACCCTTGATATCCAAACCTTCTCACGCAAGCCCAATAAATTAGCCCTGACAGATTTAATTGCTGTTGACCTAGAGAAAGCAATTGTAAGAAGAAGAAAATTTTAGTCATTGAAATTATCTCTTCGGTCTTCAATATTTTCACTCAAATAGCAAACAGTTATACGGCTGAACTTTGGTACCCAGACAACAACAGCAGACCATGTCATTACCATCAAACAGTAATGAAGTTCAGGTCTTACTGATATCAGACAGCCTTATGTTGCACAATCAATATTGTACATCCAGTCTCCTAGCCAAATATAAATGCTGTGTATGTGAATATTTAAGCCACTCTGAAATTCAGACATCTTATTTTTATTGGTGGAGAAATTTATCTTGGGCAGGACCATGACTTAAGCAAGACATAATAAAAAGCCTTATCTTAGATAACCTTATATAAAGTTATAGAAGTTATAACATCTCATCTAACTTATGAGATATCTTGGTGTTATTGCATCTTTTCTTCAAGTAATTTAGGCATTAATTTTTTAAACAAGAGCTGCCTAAATATTGTAAAAAAACTCTGTCTGCCCTAGTGAAATTTGTGCTGTATTTACCTGTCATGGTAAATTCATGTGAGATAAGTTCTTTGCCTAAGTATTCCATGTGACTATTCTCTCAGCCTTAATGTAATCATCTTTGAGGAAAAACTAGAACAAACAAGTTCTTAAGACAGATTAAATCATCAGCACTAAGGAGCAAATTGTAGCAGTTTTGGTTCACAAACACTGAGAAGTAATGAGAAATCATTTTGGAAAAACGTGCTTGATTTTTCTGAGCTTAGGTGCTTATTAACACTTCATGGACTTTGGGAATGATTTTTTTTATGGTCAGCTGCATGAGTACAATTCCAAAGAGAACTCTGGTAACACTTGTATAAGCCCTAAATACATTCAGAGCACGTAAGGTGACCTGACACTTAGGAAGAGTACCAGAAGACAGAAGGGTCTGGATAATAGCATCAGATAATGATATGGTATTTATATGGTGATCTTTCCATTCTCTTCCTGCTATGCAGAGAGAGATTGTTCTCCTGTGGCTTCTATGATAGACTAACAGTGCCTCAGCAATCAAGTGCTTTTTTTAAACAGACTCTCCTCTCCTAAGCTTATGTCTGAATTTCACCCTGCTGTAGAGACAGTACAAAGACTATCTACCCTTTACACCTCTTGAAGACCTTTGGCCTAAAGGAGTCTGCAATGGGTCCTGCATGAATCTCTCTATAAAGATTTAGCTTAGGTTTGAAAAAGCAGACCACAAAAGAAAATAGCAAAGTACTTGCCAACTGACACTCTAAAAATGTAGGTCTTCAGTCAAGCACTTCCTTACCTTCAAGTATAATCTTTAGTTTGAGTGATTCCAATCAATGCTAATTATACCCCAAACGTTGCTGAACTAGTGTCTTAATACAGTGCTCCACTGCCCACATAAAGCTTACTGGAAAGTGACAGGATGAAATGACAGAAAATTACAAAAATGAGAAAATTACGAAAATGAGAAAATTACTGTTCTTTGGCTTACTGCCTAAGTAGCCTTAGCTACTTTGATGTGGTTACAGTCTAAGTGGATTGCCAGCTTCCACTGTTTTCTTAATGGACTGCATCATAAAAGTTCGTTATGTGTCAGGTCACCACACTTATGCTGGAAGATACAGTACTGCACAGGGGAGAAATGTCTTGAGGTCTTTCAAGATAAGACCAGCTGACCATGCAGCAAACTCATGACCAGTCACAGCAGTCTGTAAGAATTACAAGAAATGTGAGAGCAAGATTGTCTTTTTAATATAAACAACATAAATAACAAAATACTACACAAAAAATCCAGTCAAGTTATAAAACCCACTTAGAGCACATTCAGTACTAAGGGTATGTTTTACATCAGCTTTATACCATCCTATCATCTAACAGTGTAGTTACAGTCATGGTGTTAAATGAAGAAACTGAAGCTCGGAATGTTCTTAGTTGTGGATTGTATGTGTTTGAAGCATCAATTGATTTATCTTTTGATTACTTTTCATGATTTCCTTGTTGGTCCATGGGGATGTTATCAAGGGCTCTTTTCCACATAAAACTTTAGCCATTTAAGAAATTAGCATCCCTAGCAGCTTATTACTTCTCCTAGTTAGACATTTCTGCCCCCATAGTTGAAATGTCAGGTTAGTGCAAAATAGATCACGCCTGTTTAAACTGAGAACAGCTAGAGCTACTGAATATACAGCTGTCCCCTGATCATTAACCCCCTGCCACTAAATACCAGTGGTTCACAGAAAAGGGTTTTGTTTGTGCAGCATCACCCACTTCTCTTCAAAATCAGCCATTAATGGACACTGTTCTGAAACAGGGGCTCAGCAGCTGCAAAACCAAAGAAGACAAAACAAAACACAGCTTCCTTTCTTAAAAGCAGTGTTGGAGTACAAAGATATTTGTTCTCCCAGCCAATGGAAAAACATGTGCAAAAATGGATGTGACTCTTAGTGCTATTCCTAGTGGGTTTTATTTCACACTGAATTTTCAGTGGGTGAAATGCTTCTGCATGACTCAGAGCTCCCTCAGGTCAGTGCTTCAATTTGCAGTAAAGTTCCCTTTTCATTCTTTCTTTGTTTCCCCTGTCACGTACATTTCCAGGAGCATGGCAGATTCAGCAGTACACACACAAAGCACACACCCATGCACAAGCAATGTAAACTAGCATTAAGATTCTTTCTGGGAGAATAGACTCAATCAGATCATGCTTAGCTAGTACTATGTAATGCTAGATGGGAAAACAAACAAACAAAAAAGAGATAAGATTTCCTGTGCCTTAATTTGCCCATCAATTGTAGTGTTAGTAATAATATGATATTATTCATGTTGCACTTTTTTAACAATGTTGAGAAGTCACTGCATAATAATGACTGTGGCAAAAAAGGTGGACTTTCTTACAAGTATCCCACAGATTTTAAAAACTGACCAATAGTATTTTCAATAAGCAACTGCCCTGTTCTCTGCCCTCACCCTTGTCCTGGGTTCCGCTTACCTGCTCTCTTGACAAGTCATTACTAGATACGGTACAGAGAGAAAGTATAATCACCTTGCCTGAAAAGAAAGCAGCCCACTACTCATGTTATGTGGTAAGGCATCCTTCCTGACTTCTAGTGATGTGTGGCAAAAGCATGCCGTAAGACTGCCAACTGGATCAGCTCCCACAGGGAATGTGGACTGAAGAATACTTGGTTTATGGATTCTGATTCAGAGATTTACAGAAAGTGCTTTAGTGTATTTTAGAAAATACAGGTGTGGCTCTAAACATATTAATAGTAGGGGTGTAGTTATATCTGGAGCAATGAAGAAAAAGAACCAAGGCCTTCATAGCATGTGGGTGCCTTCACAATTAGACAGCATATGAAGAGTAGGATCCTAAATCTCTTTTTAGATAAATAATATTTATCTATAGACAAATAATATGCATTTTAAAATATTTTCTTCATTGATATATATATATTATTTTTTAAATCCTAAACAGCTAGCATGCTCATTTAAAGGCAGGGTTTCTCAAAAAGCAAACAAACAATTGGAAACAACCAAAACAAAAGGACTATTTTCTGTGATGGTTCTTCAGGCTTCCTTTAACTTCAGTAACCAGAGAAGTTATTATTTCAACACTGAGATTAGATCCACATCGGGCCTTACGTAGCACAGTGCAACTAACTCCAGCAAAAATAAGCACACCTATTTATATCTCTCAAAACGCTAGACAGCTACTGTTTCTACATTGATTTCAAGGGACAAGATTTTATTTCCTTCTCATTCCTCTGATGCACAACATTGTGATGCATATATAGGATGCCTAGAATGATCTCTTAAGAAGAGGCTCTTTTCTCTAGCTTTATTAATCTTCCTCAGGAATGTGTACCTGGAGAGAAGAAATGCTTTTCTTCAGTCACAGATACATAAGCCTTTGAAATTTAGTCTTCAGAGAAAAGCCTTTCTGTATTGTAGAGAGTCATATTGTGAACAACAAAGTCCATAAATAAAAGTGCCACATAGCTCACAGGTTATCTGTTTAACAATGACAGCTTTGTTCTTCTTTCTAATTTAACACATTTCAATATGCTAAGATTCTGTGATTTAATCATTCTTAACAATTGGCTAAAATGATCCCTACAGAGATTTGAAAAGCAAAAGCAACCAGAACACAGATCTAAGTCAATGTGTGCCTTTTGAATGGGTTGAAAAACTAGAAAAGGTTGGATTCTTTATTTTATTACATTAAAAAAAAATAAAAGTGGCAGGAAGCTTTAAAATTATATAAACATGTTTAAGTCCCTTAACTCCTAAATGCTTTCTGGAAAACATTTACAAAATAAAGGTCTAAAGTCTTGGTTCTATTAGCAACAATGAGATTTTAGGCACTAAATTGAGTTAGATTACATTATCCCTTATGGAAACTTTAAAATGAAAGAAAAAAGAAAGCCTGGATTTGTTTTAGCTGAGAAACTGAATAAGATAAGGTTCTTCATTGGCTTTATTTAATTTTTTGGATATGATACACATTTTAGTTGTATGATTATGAAGTTTATCATTAAATAACTTAATTGCCAGAAAAAATATTAATTCTTTCTAAATCCTTTCATCAAGCTGTAAAATTGAATGTATGTTTTTACTTCTAAGTAAAATGTCTAGCAAGTGTTCAACATTTTTTTGAGCATTTTACTGAAGGAAATATTTTAATAGCTACAAAAATTTTTCTGATTCCTATCCCCAAAACATTATTTCCAATGGAAACAGTTTAGGGAAAGAAACACCTGTTGGAAGACTGTGATCAATTACTGTTGACAGATGAAACACCGAAGTTTTAAAACAGCGAAGGAGCTACTGCTAGTCATTCAGCAAATCAAGACAAGCAGAACTAAAAGCTTTGTAATGCAGGAGGTAAATTTGTCAGTTCTATTGCTTTCTCTAGGAAATTTCTTAAGCAGACTCCTGTTTGGCATTTTCATTCTGGAGCAGCATTTATTCATGGAGAGTTAATGCAACATCTCTTCAGTTCTTGGATCTTATATCAAGACATGGCTGAGTAGCTATTGGTTTTAATGAAAGTAAAGCCACAGTATAATATAAACAAATATCTGGTCAAAGAATGACCCTTCCTTCTGCTGTTGCTACTCGTGACATGAGGGTGAGGAGGTTCTGCAGCCCACCACAAGGAATTCAGTGAAGAGGACAAGTCCAAACTTCAAAGTTTTAGAGGTATGAGTCTAAACATGAGACTCAGAAAGTCCTTGGTCAGACCAAACATTCTAAGCAGTAACCAAAAACATTGGTGTTATCAGCGCTGTTCTCAGGCTAAAAGTCAAAAATACAGCACTGTACCAGCTACCAAGAAGGAGAAAAATGCCTACTACTGCTGAACCCATGGCACACAGAAAAAAAGTATAGTTCTTAGTCCAACCTATTTTGTGTTATAATATAATACTCCTGATGATTCATGAAATGAAGGATGTATAAAATAATAGGAATAGCACAAGAAGCAAAATTAAATATCCTTTATAATGGAATATTTTCTTTCTTGCACAAATGTTATTATTCTGCATGTCTATCTTATTTTTCTTTGAATTGATTATATAAAATATTTGAATTTGATCTAATCAGAATAGAAATATCATAGGAAAATGGTAATATAGATAGGAACAGAGCAATCTACATTATTAATAGCTTTAACTTGAACTCCTGTAACTATACAAAGTTTCTGTAATTATTTTGCTGTTGTGCAAGACAATGTGTGCTTCAAGATACTAAAATCTATTTCACTATGAAGTTCAATAAAACAGTGTCTCTTGCTGCATTTACTTGGAAATCTGAGTTTTATTTACAAAACAAGTGTGCTATAGCAGTTTATAATCATTTATAAAAGCAAATGGAAGCACCTCATGGGCTTAAATAAATTTTGCACAAGAATTGAAGAAGTTGTGATTCACTAATAGGATATACGAACAAGAGTATAAGCCTCTCATGTCACTTCAAAGAAGATATAGGCCAACTAAAAAAAGTCCAAGTGAGTGCAATCAGAAAAGTGAGAGATTTGCAAATTATGAGCTATAAAGAAAAATGAATGAATAGTGATTGGTTATTCTAATTAAAGAGCAAGTGAAGAGGGAGATAACAATCTTATATACATAAAGGCTGTTGTGAAGAGAGGAAGCATAATCTGCTTTCCTTATTAATGTGGAAAAGAACTAAAATGAGATTATGTAGGATATGCAAATTTAGACAGTGCAATTTTTCAATGATGAGGCCAGTGAGGCTCTAGAGCACTTGACTGAAGGCAGTTATGGTCTTTAAATCAACAGAGGCCCTTTGAGCACAACAGAGGCCCAGAATAATAGAGTTACTGAGATATGCTCTGCAGAAATTGCAGATTATTTTCTTTGGTCTCTTTGAAATAGGGATTTGATGTGCATAATGAAAAAAGCAAGGATGGTTTTACTCTGCAATAAGCATGAGAAACTGCAGAAATCTACAAATTGTTTAAAGTGTTTGATTAAATGGAACCAGATATAGATACACAGATAGAACCAGAGATCTTAATTCCCACTCGTTAAATATACAAAAGGACTGATTTCACATTTGTTACCCAAACCCATTCCACAGATTGCTATGAATTTACAAAAGGGCTAAGTAAAAAACCCCTTCATTATGGTCAGTATAATGCATGACTTGGAGGTTAGTATAAATCCTTGCTATGGTATTCTTTTTCTTTTTGTTAATAAGTCATCAAACTATTTCATTTGGGCCTCTGTTTTCTCAGAGGACTTTGCAATGTACAAGAAAAAGCCTGAAAACCAATGCAAATGACTCTAACATGCTTACAAATACTTTCAAAATAGCAAAGTTATTTACTTCTTAAAATTAAATTGATATTTATTATATGTAAGTGACAATCTCTTTATGTCTTTAAAACTGAATGGTTCTAGTTACAGCTCTTAGGGATATAGTTGGAGGGAGGGAAAGCAATGGGTAGATAACTGTGGTGATCATTTCTGCTGACACTAGGGTTAGTAAGACATCAGTTGTGGGCAAATTGCACTTGACATTATTGATGAAACAGGGAATATGACAAAAAATTCCAATTTCTCTTTCATTTAGTTAATTGATTCATGGACTTTTCAGGCCAGAGGGGAGACCATTATGGTCATATCATCTGACTGCTTCTATTACATAGGTCATGCAACTTCCTTGAATTAACTTCTGAGGTTGAACTAGAATATAAATTGTTCTAATATTTTATATGTGAATTCTTTCTAATCAGAATATGTCAATCTGCAACTTACATATGCTGTAATTCATTACGCAATTTCCTGCTAGGTTTGAGAATTCTCCCAATAAATTTTTATTATTTATATGATTTCCTACCAACTGCAATCAAATAGCACTTAACAAGTGGCAGAATCTATGTGGAGTTCATAAATTCTGGAGTTTGCTGTGGTATCTTTTTATATGGGCAAATTTTACAACATTACCTGGCTTTTCTGCTTTACTAACTATATATATCAGTTTTGAGGAGAAATTCTGAGGGGAAATGGCACAGAACAAAACTAAACATATTAGGAAAATGAGAATTACACTAAACATATTAGGAAAATGTTATTTTACAGTGGAAGCATTCTAAAGGAGATGAATTGAGAATGATCTATCCATTCAGACTGTCAAATTAACAGCAGAACCACTAGCCCTAGAAGCCAATTGATCTCATCGGTCAGTCTGATGATCAGGAAGTAACTCTTTTTATATATTGGGTTCTCACTGTGGAAATGTTCCATCCCCACGTGCACTTGGAAGAACAGCCTGCTTGACAAGACCACGTGACTGTAGGTGACAAAATAAGTCTCATTGTTTAGATAATACTAGGGAAAAGCCACCAAATATATGCCCAGAAACAATACCTGGTGATTAGCCAGATTGATCCCATTTGGCTAGGACAATCCAGAGGACCAAGGGCATCATGAAGGAATGTGCAGGGATGTCCCAGAGCAGAGTAGCAGCAGCAGCACCCAAAACCCCTGGGCTTGTGCAGGGAGCTCTTGTGGGACACGAGACCTGTAAAGAGCCTTACAGAAGCCACATGGCCCTGATAAGCCAAACAGTGGGTAATGGTAGTTGCAGAAAGAAGGAATCCCATCCATGGGAAAGGCAATGTGTGCAGGTTTGTGTTTGGTTTTGTGTTTGGGGATGGTTCCACTTAAAACATAGACCCTTGCACTGCTCTGTGATCCTGCCATTCTTTCATTGTCATTGACTAGTTTTGCTAGGGGAATTAATGGTTGCATGCATCAAAATTTTAAAGTGTGCCATGAGTTTGCAATTTCCTCACTGCAAAACTCTCAATCACCCCTAAAGAGCAGAGAGAAGAAAAAAAAATATATATATATATTCAAATACAGGGAAATAAGTAGAAGGACAACACACAAAAGTCAAAAGACCTGGATAACCAGATCACTAATTTTATGCTTGAAAGATATTTTAGTAACATTGCCCAACTCCCAGTGAACTCTAAGAAAGGTGAGGAAACAAACAAAACCCCAATAACGACACAAAAATCAAACCACAAACCCCAAGACCAACCAAAACACCCCAAACAAAAATCCCAGCCTCCCTGATTTTTAATGTTTTGCTGAGAACTGTCATTTTGAGTAGTAACTAAAGCAAAATCACTCTGCCTAACACCTCTGTAAGCCTGCTAGCAACATATTTTGGTTATTTCAAACCCATGTAAACAACTAGTGTGGATTACAGGGGAACGTATAGCTAAGGTTGTCAGGGATGATTCTGGAACCAAGTGCAGTTTAGTTTACGAAGTGCCACATCTGAAAAGGGACAAGAGCCACCAAAGCCTGAACCAAGCATTTTATCAAGGACAGTGAATTGAAAGGACATTCTTTCACAGAGCAAGAAAATCTTGAAAGCACGAAGGTCTACTCAGATCAGCATACAGCTGTAAAGAGCTATGTGTGCTATAGACACAGTTCTTATCCCTCCTTTGCTAGGTTCATAGTTTGAGCTCCATGGATCCCTCACAGTCCTTTAATAATTCTGTCTTTCCCTTAATCCTGTCCAATTTATTGATGACCTTTCTGAATTGTGGATTTCAGAACTGGAAGCAACAGCCCCACAGGGAGAAGTACAGAGGAAGCATAATTCATCTTTACTCAATATTATGATGCCTGTGTCTCACACTTGCCTTTTTGATGTGGAATTGTTTTGAATGCTGATGCTTGGTGTGACTTGCTGTACCTTTTGAAGAGCAGCTGCTCTTTAAGACAGTATTTGTAGCCTCAAAGCATGGCTTCTGTTCACACTTTCCTAGACCAAGATGCCACTTGGCTATGCTGAATTGCAAATTGCATATTTATGTTATACTTAATGAACAACCTACACTTCCTTGCTCAATACTACTTCTTTGACATTTCTTCATGTGTGTGTGCATGCATATGCTATAAATTCAATCGATAACAGTTTTGTTTTCCTCCAAGTCATTGATAACAATATTAAATAACAAAAGGTCAAGAACTGATCCTTAAAGACCTCACAAACACCAGCAAGAAAGGCAAGTGTTTAATCAATATGAACTCTTCTATTGATTTTGCATCATCTGGCTTCTTAATCAAAATATCATGCTGTAACAAACCAAACAGTTTACAGAAATGGAAGTGGTAAATTGCACTTCTGCTGTTATCAATGAAACTTCAATTTAAAAGAAAATTTAATATTCACGTAGAACTCATAATCCCAGGCTGCCTATTATTGTTATTGATCAACTTTGCATTATTCTGATAATTACATACTTGTTGTAAGAAACCCAAACCACCCAGCTTCTAACCATTTAGGAGTTCACATACAATACTCAGTATGGCAATTGATGTTTAGTCCTCATTAGCACTTTCAGGCAAACGCAGAATACATAGACATTAGTCATCTGATAGAAACTTAGAAGTACTACACGTTTCCCTGTCAGTCTTCACTCGTGTAGTGACTAACACAGAAAGAATTATTAAGATAAACTCAAAAAAAAAAAAAAAAAAGGAAGATAAAACTACTACAGTTAGCATAGCCATTTTTTTTAGATATCTGTTAACTCTCACCTAAAATAGAGAAGGTTCAAAGGAGATCCTATCAATGTATATAAATACCTAACAGGAGAGTGCAAAAATGACAAAGCCAAGCTTTTTCTGTGGTGCTCAGTGGCAAGACAAGGCAACAGGCACAGACTGAAACATGGGTGGTTCCCTCTGAACATCAGGAAATTCTTACTATGAGCGCAACTGAGGACTATAATAAGTTGCCCAGTGAGATTGTAAAGTCTCCTTC
>JAOEHX010058259.1:0-10816 GCA_025448015.1 Bolborhynchus lineola
GGCAAACTACAATGGACCAGGAAGGTAACAACCTTTATTTATCTTTGACTTTCAAAGGCTTGAAAGACTCCTCTAAATGACACACTGAAGGGATGACAAATAGAGTCTCTTTCTCCCTTTTTATAAAAACATTAGCTAAAAATGTATTTGTCAACTACTGTCTTTAATGCCCAATGTTTCCTAAGAGAAAATTCTTCCATTCATTTTTATGCCCCTTGAGAAAATATACTAATATAGATCTTAAAAGATAGCAAGTAAAGTTTACCATTCATCCAAAGTAGAAAAGTTCATAGGATGTACATGGAAAATAGAAGAAAGTGCTTTTTGAGCTTCTGTTTAGATAACTGTAACCTCCCTAGGTTTTCGTTTCACGCTTTCTAGTCGTGTCAGAGGGCGGAAGTTTGTTGGCTTCCTGCTTCCTTCTGCAGTGGTTAACCGACTGTCCTTCTGCAGCCCCCTCAGCAGCTCCATTAATTCCCGTTTTTCCAGCTCTGCCTGCTCCAGCTCTTGACGGTGCTGCCTCTCTGCAGCCATCAGGGAGCGAACATCTGACATCATACGTGACATCTGACTCTGAAATGCAACTCGGATTTAGCGCAAGAAACAAACTCTTCTCTAGTGATGGTGGTATGAAGTTGAATTGGCCACACGTGTACGGTGAGGGATTATAAGGAATAAGCAATATTAAAATAACTTTCTGACAGTAGAGTAAATGTAAACAACTTCAGACACAATCCTGCATTCACTCTCTCAGATAATCTTGTTTCAAAGGTTCCAAAACAGTTTTCCTAAAAGTGCAAAAGGTTTCTTATATAGTAAGACACAGTGGATTTACCCAGCTGCTGCTTACACTTTCTATTTCAAGACCCTGACCAAAGTAAGGGTTTGGTTACATGCAGGTACATCCTTCAAGGATTTAACATCACAGCCAATAAAAAAAAAAAAGCACTTGCTTTGGGCTTTAAGAAGCCATTAATTTGTGATATATTAAGAACTGGATGAATGAAAAGGTAACACAGCCTTGCTCACTACTTAATTAAGTTTACAGTGCAACTTTCTGACCTGACCACAGCTGAACCAGAGTGTAAACACCACTGTCTGCAGCAGGGCTCTGTGTCAGGCCTGGATTAAGTCACTTTGCATAGCACTAATAAAGGAGCTGGATATTTAATGACATCTGATTTGTGATGTATGCCCTGTGTTTAGACACTGAAAATGAGTTTCAGTCTGATTTGTCAACATCTCATGCACAGAACAATGCAGTGCTTGTACAGGGGTACCCAGGCTAGCTCCAAATGAATTTGAAGCAGATAAACCACACAAATAGAGCACTCAGTCTGCTTCTCCCCAGAGAAGATTAGCCTGCAAAGCACTGTGCTAACACCTGTTTTGCTTCTCATACTTAATGTAATTCTCATCTGTATGAGACTACATTTACAGAGGAAGAGACTATTATTGGGAAAAGCGAAGTGTTAGACTGTTAGGAGAGGGGGAAAACAGAAAATAAAATGATCCTATTTACCTTTAGTTCTTCAATTTCATTTTGCAGAATACTCTCTTTTTGGACCATATGCCTCCTCTGTGAATCTAACCTTGACTCCATCTCATGCTTTGCCTCCTCCACTCTGCAGATCATTTCTGACCTAAAAAGTTCATTTCGCCTTGTTAAGTGTTGTAGGCATGGAAAAGAATGATTTTCAAATTCCAGAAAGCCTTTTTGAAGCCAAACAGCCCAATGTGATTGCCATCACATTCTGCAGGACACACCTCCAGAGGCATGACAGTACTGCTTAGTAACTGAAATAAAACTATCAAGGGGACACTATGTGACTATTCACACAGTCTCCATAGGGGACAACTGTATCATATTCCTGAAGTAATTCTATGAGTTCATGAATATGTATTTCTGATTTTAAATGATTTACTGCCTTTTACCTAGAGTATCTGCTTGCTTAGTATTACTAAACACATGTAGTCAAGATAAAAAGTCTGAATACTATAGTACTGTTAAATATCTTGTTACTTTTATGGTGGACATTAATAATATGAAGCAAACTATTATAAACTAATCATTCACACAGCTTCACAGCCCCAAACTAGCTGTTACTACATTAATTGTTTCAGTTTAGAAACCAGGAAGCAGAATCCCTTGTGTCTCAACGCTTTTAAGTCCGATCTGAGCCTGATTTCACAACAATGTTCATGAGCACAAGACTTATACAGCAAATTGAAAGATAGAAACGGGAAGGAGCATGGGAAAAAAACAAGTCAAACTGGAATATCATGGAAAGGGAAAGCTACAGGAACATCTGCAAGGATGCTGATAAGAAGAGTCATATTCACTAACTTGTTATTAATCTGCCAGGGTTTTAATAAAAATGGAAAATTAGATCCTCAGAGGTTTAATCTATCAGCCTTTACCTGCCAAAATAATTGCAGGTTTTTATCTTCTGGATCTGTACAAATATACACTAAATATAATTATTAAATAATGTGACTTTGGATCTGTAACAGTCCAATGGAAAAATGAAATTGCCAACTTCAGTCTAGCTTTCTTAGGTATTTTATAATTGTATATAGTCGGCTCACAGCTTTGTCCAACTGCAAGCAACGATATTTCAGGACTTATAATAACTTGGGCAAAGCCAAAGTAACAGCAAAATAATCAAACCAGTAAGAATTTCAAGTCTCTGCTGACCCATAACAATACACTGGCCCATAAGTACCAATTAATAGACTATGTAACGCATACCAGAATCCAGCATTAGTATTTGACATGCTTTAGGCAGTGATTTTAAGCTAACACAAAGATTAAAGAAAAAGATTTGTACCGAAGTAGTTCTAGCTCGGTTCTCAGCTCTGCCACGCAATTATGCTGTGTGTCTTCCACACTGAGAATGGTGTAGCCACAGCCATTGGGGCATTCACGGCTCCGATATTCACACACTGCCAGGTGACCATCTAAGTTACGTCGTTCAACTTGAACCGTACAGCCTGAACAGGGAACAGTAAAACAAGCTGGTTATTAACAACTAACAAAAGCACAAGCAAGCTGCAATGTTCTCAGCTAAACAACTGTCATTCTTCAAGCAATTAAAAAAGTAATTTCTTTAGACTGTGAATATGATGGTTGTAACACACAACTAGTAATAAAACGCTCTTTAGAAGTCTTAGTAAGGTATTTCTTCATTAGCTGATAACACTGGAAAACTGATAGTAGGGCCTACAAGGATGCTGGAGACAGACTCTTTATCAGGGACTGTAGTGATAGGGCAAGGGGCAGCGAGTTTAAATTTGAAAAGGGGAAGTTCAGGTTAGATATAAAGAATAAGATCTTTACTATGAGGGTGGTGAGAAACTGGAACAAGTTGCCTGAAGAAGCGGTAGATGCTCCATCCCTGGCAGTGTTCAAGGACAGGTTGGACAGAGCTTTGGGAGACATGGTCTAGTGTGAGTCATCTTTGCCCATGGCAGGGGATTGGAACTTGATCAGCTTAAGGTCCTTTCCAACCCTAACTATTCTATGACCCCATTTTTATAAAGTCTTCTACCGCTTGTCTGGCATTAAAGCAAATTCAGTGATGACAGTGCTGATGGCAAGCTAAGACACTGGCAGTTGGTTTGTGCTTCACCAGACTGCACTGACTAGAGCTGAAGAAGAATGCCCATGAGTTAAAAAAAAACCCCTTATCAAATTTAGGAAAAAAGTTCAAAGACCTAGTCAGAGAGATGCGCAAGATGGGATGTAACCTTGTTTTCCTCACAATTGTTTGGTCTTGTGTATAACATACCAGACCACACAAATAAGCAACAACATTTATTTACGAACATTTAATAACTGATTCAAAAATATAAATGTTTCCACAGAACTTCTAGGATGCAAACTTTACAAACCTGTAGGGATTAAAAAAAAAAATGTAGAGAACTGAAAATTAAACTATATAAGTTATTGCTACATCTAACACTCTAAATTTGAAGTTTGCAGTCTTAATGTTTAGAAGATTGTTTGCCATAATGCACACTTGCATTTAATTTTAAGGTAAAAACCATGTAAGAAAATTGAACCAGTGAAACTTGTCAACAAAAAAAACCCCAGAAAACTACGAACAACAGCCTTCTAGAAGAGCTTTACTGATAAATATGATTTGTAATTGAGGTACTCAAAATATAGCCCACTGTATTCTAGAGTAAGAGTTCAAGAGATGCAAAAGCTCTCATGCGCTGAACACCAGACACCAAAGATAAGGTGTGGGAACTCTATAAACGCTACTGTTTCTGTAGAAAGTAAACCAGGTGAATTAGAAGCATCTGCAGAAGTCACTGCTGAGAGAAATTACAACTTCCAGGGGAGCAATTCTAGCACCTTAATCTTCTTATAATTAACTACAACTGACTTAGCTGTTTCCTTAGCATCAGGAATTAGATATTAACTTCGTCTAGAAATATAAAACATTTTGAATAAAATTCTAACTCTATGATCCTTTTTAGCAGTATGTTTCTTCCTTGAGAGGTATAGGTTGTTTTAAATAAAAACCTTATCATGAGCTCAACAATTCTAGACAGAATTTAGCTTAAACCAATTCTTATTTCCATCATAGGTTTCTGTTAAAATCAGGAGACAGAGTGAGCAGCTGTACATGCACAAGGCAACCAAATGCTCTGAAAGTAAATTGTGATCCGTAAGCATTCTGTAGTGCTGTTACCTTCATTCAGACATCAGAACAAGCAGACAAAATTGAAAGACAAACTCATTGAAAGACAGAAAGCAAAGCAAATGCACTACTATATCTTCATAAATTTGAAGTCCATCATACTCATTCATTTTGGTCAGCTTTTGGGTAAGAAACTGCTGCTAACAGTCATGCTTGCCATAAATCAGTAATACATTTTGTCCCAAACCACCACTGTAAAGAGCAGATTATGCCAGAGCTTTGAATTTCTGTTTGGAAATAATGGCCATTACTGCCATTCTGTTGACAGGAAGATGACAAAAGCATGTTTTCTGAATATAAAGATTCAATTTATTTAAATGTTACTCACCAGCATTGGAGCAAGGTATTTGACTGTACTCACACTCCCTTTCATGCCTGTCTATAGACTCCAGAGAACAAACCATTTGACAGCCGTACTCCCTGTTTTTGCAATGTAGCTGAAGACGGTTTAAATCATTTCTCATGTATCTACATTAAAAAAAAAAAAAAATAAATTGTCCTAATACCTGGAAACATTACTGAAAAGTTTGTATTTTCAACTTTGGGGAAGGAAAGCAAAATTCTAATCTCCATTAGGAAAAACTATGAATAATCAGTTTCATATGTTGTTTTCCATATTGCAAAAGAACAGGCTTAAAAGAAACAATTTAAATGGAAAATCTGATCTCCAAAATTAAATGTGCAAATGAAATCTTTGTTTTAATGATTTTTTAACCATGACCTTTCACTGCTCAGCAGATGTTACTGATAACAATCAAAAGGGCTACTCAGTCATCATTTAAGTTTTGTGTTTCTAAACATGCCAAACCAAACTGCCTACAGTGAGCACATAGCAAACAATGTGCAAATTAAACTCAAGGGTTCTGTCTACAATGTATGTCAACTTTCAGGACAGAAAATCTCATTAGTGACAAAATTACTGAGAGTACAAATGGAGTAAATTTATCATCTGTGGCTGAAGGTTTTAAATACAATGTAATTGTTAATCTGAGCAGATTAGACAATGCATGTGTTAAACGGCAAGTGGTGTCTACTGATGAAACTCTGTGCACTGCGAATAGCATAGCCCACTTGGAAAGGACCTACAACGATCATCTTGCCCAGCTGGCCGCTCGACCAGTTATGGAAGACACTTGTGAAATCAGCCTGCTTTACATGACAAGGTGGCTCAAGACAGATATGCTTATTGATAAAGACATTTTTAAAAAAGGATTTAAAGGCGAGAAGTTGGATTTATATCTACAGAAATTATTCATTACAAACCCAACTACAGCATCTAAGTAAGGCTTAAAAAAACCCCAAAAGATATACAGTGTTTAGTAACTGTTGTCAACAGCTGCTTTGCCTGATTTCTCTAAAAAAATATTTGAATGTTTTGGTGCTGTAGAAGACATTCAGAATAATATCCAGAGAGATGTCTAGAGACAGGATTAAAGATATAAAAAAGTGGAGAAAAAAATAAGTGTTTCAAATCTTAATACCTTGAAAGTTAGTTATACTACACAGAAAATGCTAATGATTTCATGCAAGTGATCAGTTTCTGCCATAGGCACATTGGATAAAGACAATATGAGTGACAGTTAAATGACAAGAGATAAAGCGGTGCAAGCAGAACTGAGAAATCCTAAGTTCATGTGATTTCAACATACAGCAACATTACTGCATACCTGTAGAGAGGTCGTAGCAAAGACACATCAATCATCTGTCTGTCTTCAGGGCAGTTACTGTGATGAACAAGCCATCCATGTATACAAGCAGTACAGAAAGCATGTTCACAAGGAGCCTGTAATGGATCTTTTAACACATCGCGGCAGATGGAGCATAATAGCCCTTCATTGACATAGCCAACAAAACGCTCAATATCGTAACCCATGCTCTCCACACACTTTTAACCTATTAAAACAACATAGAGAAATAAAGCAATCTTTGTCCTGAATCTGTATGGCCAGATCCACAAAAACGCCTGGAAGCAAGCCTAGAAATGCTGAAAACTTAATGTGAATAAAGAACTTCACAGTGAGAATGCAAACACTTACATACTTCAGAGACTTTAAGATTTAAATAAGAATTGAGGATTGCACTGCTGGATGTCAGAATCTCCATTTCTCTGAATTCTGAAAGCAAATACTTTAGCAGGCAGTTGAGCTGTGCTTGCTCAGAACTCTGTTACAGAACGCAATTCTAGCAGTCACTGTGAAACATGGATTTTCTACTGACTTGAATTCTACCTGAAGCAGAAACATCATAGAAGCTCAAATGCAAACGTTTGCTTTCCATTTTAAAGCCTTCTGTATCATGCCTAGACAACTTACAAAAAAGTATCCTTACAGACAATAGCTGGACACTTCCAGCTAGCAGAATTTGTATTTATGAACTGCACATCACTTAACATGTTGCTTTCATACTGGAAAGGCTGATTCTCTGCTCATTGTAGCCTTCTATTCCAGAGGGAACAGCATGAAATCTCTACATGCCTAGAGAAATACTTAATATTCAGAAAGAAAAAGCCAAACCTGCATCTTACTCTGAAATCATGAAGAGCTACTGTCTTCTCTCACATGGTCTATTTTATAAAACTGAGTAGCTTTTAAATGGATTTGAAAGCTTTGTAAAGAAGTAACCAGCAACCTGCATTCATGAGCATCCTATCATGAAAAACCTAGAGTTCAGCAAGAGCCCAGAGAAGTCATGTAAAAGAGTATGTTTTAGGCTTCACATTCCTACTTCACATATAAAATCACTTTTGTAACCCCACTGAGACTCGTGAGAGGTTTTTATTAGTTATGAGGTTTTCTGAATAAAACAGAAAAGGAAGATATCCTACCTTTTCAGATTTTACTACACATATATGTAGTTTGTCCAAATACTTCAGAAACAGTTTTCTGATCAGTAAGACATATAACACTACCTTCCCCCAGTTCCTCTTCACTGCCTTATTATGCCTATGAGAAAAATGAGAAAGGCTCAGTACTGTTTCCTAAGTTACCGAGTCCTATGTCCAACCAGCCAGCTGCTGAATAGACGCTTTCCTGACAGCCCACTGAAACAAAGCTTTCCAAAACAAGCCACTGTAAACGATATAAGTAAGACAAAAGATTGGGGGGCAAAAAACAATAATCAGCCTCTCTTTCAGTTATTAATGATGCAGATACTTATGACAAAACTGAGCATCTGCTGCCATTTAATTTTGAAGCCTTATAGTTTTATTTGTAAGACTGAAGACAACACAATTCAATATTATTGGAAAGTAGCAACTGAAATATAGTAAAACTATACTCCTTAGAAAGATGAAAGTTTCTTATCTAACCTAGTTTTATCTGGGCGTGTTATGCAGTACATTTTTGAAACAGAAGTATCATAGTCAAGTTCATTGTATTGACAAATGACACTGCTCCAATGTGCAGCAGAATTAAGATTGTTCACTTACAACAAAAAAAAAAAAACCAAAAAGGATGTCATCACTTAAATCTCTGCAGTTGCTATCTAGTAATTGCAATGTGACATTCAAAGCGAATCTCAATCTGAATTAGAACTGTGTAACAACCATAAGGATCTCTAAGGACTAATGACAAATTTTGCTCGGAAGCGAGAAAAGAACTTTGCAATTCCTCATCATGAAATGTTCTCTAGTTGTGGAACGTGTAATGGATGGGAACCTGAGAGTTGATCCCTGCTAATGACTGTGAGAGACATATCAAAGTATGGTTTTGACAAAGTGTATTCCATAAAGTATATACATTTATATTCATTATGGCCATTTGTTGGAAAGAAGTAGGAAAATACAAGCGTGCAGCTGTTCTATGACCTTCACATTTGGCCACACTGGGGCGCCTGGCCCCATTCTCAGCATAGCCAACCGTGAGATCATGAGAAATTGCATAGCCACATGAGTAAACAATTACAGGTCAGGCATAAAGCCAGCTGTGTTTCTAAGGGTATAAAAGAAGGACTCTCCTGTAGCCAAATGTGAAGCCTCACCTATGGGTGGACACACCACATAGGAATTTTCCAAGTTATCTGAGACTGGCATCAGCTGCAACAGGGCTTCCCAACTCTTAAGTGTGGCCTGGATGATCATGATTACATGGCAATTGGTGATGTATTTCTTCTTAATCACTACTCTAATGACTTGATGCACTGCTAATTTTCCTCTGTGCTATACATATACATATATGTATACCATATACCTTATTTGCTTATATGTATACAATATACCTTATTTGCTTTATTGTGCTTGTTTACTACATATATAGCTATATACCCAACTGGGCTTAGCATGCTTGTTTGCTTTATAGAAAGTGTGCATGTTCTAGGAATAGTGTGTGACCACTTTGTTGAGTACCCAAACACAAAACATATTACCTGCTACACAGTTTACATATTGTTTCATATTCTCCTGGCATATTTATGGCACAGCCAATGTCAGGGCTTGCAGACAGGCTTCAGCCAGGTTTAGATTAGGTGGGACACCTAGTCCACTGACCCAGTGACAGCATTGCCACAGCAGCAGGGAGAGCAATCCACGTGGACTCCTGACAAGGTCTCAGGCAGATTTCACAGACTGCATCTAGCTCTGTCCTTCTGTAGCTACAACACTACAGGTAAACCAAATTTACAGGTGTCTAGGATCTGCTATTCCTTTGGTCGCAGTGAGGACATTCTATGACTTAAAGCAGTCTGCTCAAGAAAACAACTCTTCTTAATACTGTTGTTTCCTTATCAGTTTTTACAGCTCTCTCGCAAAGACAGGAATTTCAGGACTTTGCTAGTCCTGCACGAACAAAACAAGCACTGTGTTTGCACAAAGCTGTGACTGTAAGGACAGCAAGGACCACACTGGAAAGCTTAAAGAGTGGAAACCAACTTTCATTATCAGTAGCAGAACCTGAAGTTAAATACTAGTTCCTAATACTGATGAAGGCACTGAAACACATAGTATGCTTATGCTGAAGGACTGTTAAACAGCATATACACATTCTATAACTTGAACTGCAAACCTGAAACTCTGATTTGACTTAGAGGATCCCACAGGATTCAGCTTTCAGAAAACTTTCATGGGGGTACATAATACGTCAACAAAACTGTATTTTTTCTGTCCATGTGCTTCTGTTCTACTGTAAGCTACGTTTTGCACATACGCTGCTGATCCCTCAAGCACTAAGTCTTCAAGACACTCTTTGGCATATTTTATCACATTTGAAGTCTATCAGAATGCAGGAAAGAGTACTTTTATCAGTGGGGGAAAAACAAACCACTTTTGTGCCTGACAAAAAATAAAGTGCAACAAATACATATATAAAGCCCCAACCAAAACCAGAGTTCAAATGGAGAGTGGATGAGAACTCCATAAACTACAATCAAAGGGCGTTCTAAAGAGAAGCGCTTCAGTATGTTTTCAAGACTCGTGTTGGAGCATCATCATCCTGCACAATGCCAGAATCCTTGCGGCTTTGAGTCTCAGACCTATGACAACAGCTGTCACTTAAGTCCCAGATCTCTTCCAGTAGCAATTTCCTGACCTGAGAACCAGAGATATTTTATCTTCCGCTAACTTAAAGAGATGCACTTTAGTCAACAGATAAGCACAGGGAGAGCACCAAATGAATGGTACATGCTCTACCAGTGCAGATCACTTTACTCTGAACTTGTTCTTCCCCAGAAACTTCTCTCTTCTCGACTCTGCCTCAAAACCTCCCCTTCTATTTCCATTACAATTCACCAGTTGTCATACTCCTTTTTTGTTTGCACCTACAAACTGCATTATTTATCACTGCCTTCCCACACTCCACTAACATTTTCAAATCTTGCTTGGCCTTTGATTTCTCTGGTCCAGAATTTACACATCACCTGGCCATTAACAGTGACATTGCCCACAAGGATAACTAGAATTTGAAGGTGCCAAATCTGGAAGGCAAAAGCCCAAGAACTATTTAACTTAATTTGTATTGTTTCACATGTATTTTATTTCTCCCAATATTTTTTGACAAGCAAAAAATATCCTCCAGACTTCATAGATATTTTTAGTAGCTCTCATCCCATGTCGTTTTCCAGGCAGATGCACACCTATAGCTTTGAGCTACGCCTTCAAACAGTGATTTTGTGCG
>JAOEHX010058260.1:0-10519 GCA_025448015.1 Bolborhynchus lineola
ATCTCTTTGGCTAATTCAGGTCAGATGTCCTGTCTCTGGTCCCTCTCAGCTTCCTGTAGCCCTCCTCACCAGCAGGACACAAGACACTGGGAAGTTCTTGATCTGTGTAAGTGCTTCTGACCAACAATTATCAGTGTATTGCCAGCATTATTCTCATGCTAAATCCAAAAAGGCAGCACTGACCAGCTGCTAGGAACAAAATTAACTATCCCAGCCAAAGCCAGGAAGTGCATCATCTTGCTGATATGGTCATACCAGCTCTCACAGTAACCTCAGCTATGTTATTAAAAGTACTAACTCAACAGCTTATGGCCTTCGCCCACCCCCATTACCCTCCCAGATATTTGTAAACACCAATTCACAATCATTGCCAAAAAGAGAGGTGAAAAGGCACGATTGTGTTACTAGGGCATGTAAAGCAGACGTCACTCCAGCACAGATACAAGCTAGCAGCATGAAAGTACCCTGTGACAGCAATAAGGGAAATTAAGGACTGGAAAAGCAAGAGGTCAAGACTGAAATTTAGTAACTGAACAACATGAGGGAATTAGGCAAAACACCTGCTCTTACATCACCTTCATGTGGCAGTTGCATCAATCTTCACCACTTGTTGTCTTTAAAAACATATTATTAAGAGCCAGGAATAATAATAACAACTTGATGTTGTGTCCTGCAGGCAGCTGCCTCGCCGTGATGTATTACTGCTGCCTCTCACTCCACTAATCACTTCAGGGTATGGTTAACAAGAAGACAATTTTGTGGGAGAAAATATCAGAGATTTCTGTCCAGGTCTAAATATCCTTTTTCTTCCATGCAAATAACATAGGCTGAGATTAGCAGCCTTGGGATCTTATTTAGCACAAGCCTCTCAGCCTAAAGATGCAATGTGTTTTACCTTTCTCTAAGGGATAATTCTGGTGGTGTTTAAATTTGTGTGTTCAGGATGGAGCCTGCTCATGACATCCCTTCAGAAGAGAATTTCCACTTCATTATAGTTTTCCTTGTGGACACCATTTACGTTCTTAGCATTTGTGTCAGATACGCTCTCTGGCATCCTAAATCTAAGTAGCAATTTGTTACTGTCAGTTTTTATTTCATGGGAAAATGTTGTACCTGCAATAGGAGGAAAAGAGCATCAGAAAAATTCTGGAATCATTTTGCTTTTCGCTCTTAGACTACATAAACCCATTATTTTGATTCAGGAATCAACCTGGTTTAATAGTTTAAGCTGAACCACTGCAACTGAGCCTTCATCAGTACAAACAGGAGTTGCAGCCCTGTGTCAGGAATGTTGGAATTCAGCTATTACGTATACCTGTTTTCTTTCAAAGGCTTGACAACTGCACGAAGCCAGCACTGATTTCTAAGGCCCAAACCCCAGTTTGCTTTATGGGGTCATCCTTATCTTAACCTAAATTTTAACTAGGTTAAGGGAATTTAGCTAAATCAGCAAACTGGAGCAATGAACTGAGGTAGCAGCTGTATTTTCAGGGAAACTTTTTTCTTGTAAAAAAGAGGAGGTTCAGTTCATAAATGCCAAGTAAAGCACAGCCCAGACCCTGCTGCTGTAGAGAAATAAGTCTGTCATAAGTATATTGTACAGACTGAAAAACACCAAGGCATCAAAAATCCCCTAACTACCAGTATTTACCTGGGTACAGAATAGAGAGACAGCCAGATAACTGTTCTAGGTTGTAGACTATAGTGAGAAAACATTCTTGACTGCACTAATTACATTGTCAGCTTTCCCATAGTTCTTTCCTTACAAAGGCAGCACAGATGCAAGTCTTTGTGAATGGAACAAGCAGCCTTTCAGCTTGGCAATAAAATGCTGTATAAACAGCATTGAAGAGCACTGCAAGAGAATTCAAAGCAGTAAAATGTGCTGTTTTGATCTGCATATCCACTTTGAAAAGGGTAAGCCTCCATCAGCCCGAGATATGTGACATGTCAGATGTTACTGTCAGCTCTCAGCTGCCTGCCCTGAGACTGATAACAGCAAGGAGTAGTAATGAGTGTGCTGGCAGAGATATTACAAGCCATAAGCTCTGAAAATTGATGAAGCATGTACCCTTTACGCCAGTCTGGTGAAGTAACATCAAGTATTATTTCAGGTGTTATTACAGCTTTGTATGCAACATTTATTCAAACTGATTTTGTATGACAAGCCTTTTAAGCACTTTTCCCAACCTCAAAATATGCAATCAGTGTTATTATTGAACAGAAACACAAAGCCTGTTTGGATTTGGTTTATGCTCCTTAATCATAACTCTTACCTCATTCCTGCTAGGAAAAACACAAACCAACTCCCCTCCACCCCCAAGTCTAACCAAGGGTTACCATTTAAGACAGAAGAACTTGTATCTGTATTTTCTTCTTTGCATAAATATTGCTCTGCTTGACTGTGCGTCAAACACTTATTCCAGTGAGCTTTGAGTGCAGAACGCACTATCATGATTCATCATGCATTTATGTTTACTAAATTGTATAAATAGTGGAAAATAGACCACAAATTATTCTTCATGTTTAAATCACTGTTTTGTCTAACCAAAAACATCTCTCAAGTAGTAGCGCCAGAATAGGTACCCATTTTTCCCGTTGTACAGCAAACTTACATTGACTGGACAGTAAATCTCTCAACTGATACAGGTACAACAAAGAATAAGATGTTCCAGACTTCAGGAAGAGAGACAGATTTCACAGTCTTTAACCCAAGCAGAGCTCTGCTATGCAGAACAGTACTAAAGAAAAGGCACATGGTCTGCCTTTCCCAGGCTAGCAGGAACAAGAAGAGATCAGCTAGATGGTCTTATTTAAATGAATTATAACTCCACAGTAAAATGCTTTCTAAACTTGAGTTCTACTTCATCTGCTGCATTAAAACACCAAAGTGAGGCACTGCTTGCCATGGCAGCTGAGGTTTCACTTCAGGCATGATCCGTGCCCAGCATGGAGTCTGCAGAATGATCCATAGGCAACTCTGTCTGCTTCTCCCAGGCAGCTCACCAATCCCTCAGGGATATGCTAATGCAGGAGCAGACAGCACCAGCATGTGAGAAGATGCTCATGCTGTATTTTTACTTTCCTTCCTCTTTATAAACATACATACAGACAAATCCCCAAACCTTCAATGGGAACTTGAGGAGTGCAGAGAAGGATGCCAGGATTTTTCCTTTGCTCTCCATGTGGACTGCAGAGTGCTCTGCTGTCTACCCCTCTTGTCAGGGTGCTGCTGACATGCTGGTGGGATACCCAGGGAGAGGAAATGATAACTGACCCACCACACCACAGGCACACAGCACATGCGATGCCAAGGAGCTCCATAGCCAACTGCCAAATATGTGCCTGAAGACTGGCCTGTTAGAGCACCACAGCAGTGGTTCAGCTAAATGCCACCAAATCAGAACAAGTCAAGGCTCACTGAACATTTCAATGTAATCACATCCTACCCTTCAAAGCTCACTCAAAGGCCTTCAAGGAAAGGGCCAAACCCAAATGCTCATCAGGAGTTTCCTCTGAATGATTTTACTAAGCTCTCACTGTTTGGCTGCACCCATTTTACTGAGGTCCTCTGCTTTCCTTTGCTTCACACTGAAAGGGAAACTGAGATCTTTCCAGAGGCAGCAGAGGAAGTCCCACAGGAGCAAAGGGCTACTGGAATTCTTCTCCACCATCTCCTGCTTTAATATAGCAAACCCAACTTGCTTGCAAAAAGAATGCAGCCACGGAGCAGGCTGGTCATTGTAAGAGTATACAGCACTGTGCTATCAGATTCCTCTTTGTGAAGGGAAAAATAAAGACACTCAAGAAATAGCTTTGTCAGTTCAGAGGTAGTTTGTGCAAAAGGCTTGCATCTACTGCAGATGTATTTGCCAATTACAGCACAGTACACTGAGGAATTTAGCCTTCAGAAAAGCTACAATGAAGAGTAATTTTAACACTGCATAAAAGGCATGCTTTTATGTTACTTGTTAAAGCAGTAGCTGAACACTGAAATATAGATCTCTCTTCCAGGTAAAGAAAACAGTTCAGTATATATGCCATTGGGCATCCTACCTAAAGGAATTTGTTTCCTGATAGACCCAGCACTTTACCTCTCACCTGAGGTTTAGTTTAGTACCTTCCTGTCTACTTCTCCTTTTTAGTTCAGTGTTTTCAGCTGACCATAAAGAATCATAACTGGCTTCATTCCAAGCATTTCTTGTACAATTTCCAAAGGTTTGGATCACAGCCCTTTTAAACAGAAGGAGAAGCTGCTGTCACTTGCCAAGCTTGAGTTAGGCTATAAGGCCATTACACATGAGATAATCTAACAATTTAGAGGTGACTGCCAGTCACTTACTTGCTGTTTCTTTTTCCCCTGGAGGTCACAGCAGCTCCAGTTTTAACATTAGAATCTCAGACAAAAGATTCTGACGTGACTCCATGAAGCCTTTGGACGCTATTTCCAGCTCATGGCAAGCCTGCATAGCCAAGTAGTCATTTTTAGTGCATGTTGCGTTGAAGACCACTACCATGCTATCAGTTTATGGGTCTCTTTCACAGAAAGGTTGCCACTTTGATTTTCCATTTATAAAATGAGAACATTTATAGAGCTTTTAGAAGACTCCCTGCATTAAAATGCCACAGCATACATGAAAATGTGTGATCAAAGGAGGCCAGCTCCTGCTAATGTTTCTTTTCTTCTAATCTTCCATCCTCAGGCAAAAAAACTGGATGAATAGATAAGTTGTTCCCATGAGGTGGATGGAACTTCGATAACAAAGCTTATGCTACTTACACTGCTGCTCATTCAGACTCCTTTTGTGTGATTGAAGAAACACAAGATTTCACTTGCTTCCAGCATTCACCCACAGAGTAACAGCAAGATTATGTCCCGTTTGCATTTCCTTTCGGAATGTAGGAAAACCATCAATAAAAACTCCTAAAATAGTTTACAGGGGAAAAGACACAGAGGTAGGAAAAAGTTTTATTTCACTCTGTATATATAAAGATAAGCCAGAAAAATACAGCAAAGTGGTCTAGGGTAGTAATTTTGATGTATTTGAATATGTAGCTAAAAAAAGTCAATGAAAACTTGCTCACAAACAACACCTGATGTACCCAAATAGCACATCTACCAATGTGGCCTTGTGGCAGTTTCCCAAGTAACAGGAAGATAAATATTTTAGGTACCTCTTTGTATCCCTTTGATCTTAAGAGACCTGAAAACTAGTCCAGAAATTATGACTTATTTTTGAGGAACAGCTAGAAGATTTAGTGCTTCTTGAAAGAAGGAGGCACAGGGGGCAGCATCATTGGACTTTAAATCCCTGCCAGTGGTTTTAATGAATAAATACATGCTTTTTTGCTGTTACCATACCAACCTGAGCCAAGGGTGGTACCCTTTTATTCTACAAACATGCAGAAAACCCCTATTTACTGAAAATAATTGAGTATTCTACTACCTAGGTGAAAATACCTACAATTTTTTCACGAGTTGTATGAAGCTTATTTGAGGAGGAAAGCCATGAAGTGGGGTTTGTGTGTCAAGATTAATGGACAGCCTTTGGCTTCTGACACTGCAGTACTTGAGAAGCCAGGATTGAACCTCACCTCTTGCTCAGTGGCTCTCCACTAGCTCATGCTCAGCCTCCAGACTGCAATAACCACCAAAAGCAAAATAAACAGTGCAACTATAAGGTAAAGTAACTCATGTATGCAACAGAGCATCCAATTCCATGTTTGGCATAGGAACAGTCCAAAGAGACCACCCCACTAATTTCAATAGGCTGGTAGGTTTACCACAGCCCATTTAAACTATCAGGAGGGAAGTACCTACTCAAGGGACACTTTGCAGATAAAAAGTACCTATAAGCATATATATACACACAGGGTATTTGCATACACACGTCCACATGTATATACATTACCCAACCAACTCCTTGAACAAAAACCCCTCTGTCTCTCAGCACACTACAGACTGCAGGAGTGCACTGTGACCCATTGAGAGGGAGAGTAGATTTCTGCCAATGTTCTCAATAGCTTTCTGGCTCAGCAGGTTTATCCTTTGAAGTTTCATCTGTATTATTTCAGTCTTCTCTGCCGCACATCACCAGGGAGGTACAGGCATCTCTCACTAGGGTGAAAGATTTGACCTAAGCACACATCCTGCAAATTCATGCTTTTTACAGTGGCAGACCTTCCTCCTGACACAAGCTGCAGAAAGGCAGCTCTAGTTGAGTGTTTCAAACCCTCCTCAGGTGATAAAATAAAATAGCTCTGATGATGGGAGAAAAGGAAGAGAAGTGCAGCCCCTGCGGATGTACCCCAAGAGCTGTTAGCCAACTGCCAGATTCTATCAGCTTCAACTGAACCTGAACCCAGCAGTTTCTTCCTCCTGGGTGTAGTGTCTTGGGAAAACAAAAAGGCAGCTCCTTCCTCCAGGCTCAGATTATCTGGTTGCAAGGAGAGCTGCCACTGTAAGAGGATTTGCACTAATTACATCAAGTATCATATAAAACAGTGTTCAGAAAATAATAGACTTGAAAGCCAGAAGGTTAATGTGCACACTGATTCCAAACCTCTCACTACCCTGAACTCCCATGTAGAAAAATGCAGTCGGTGTGCCTAGTAAAGACACAGACCATAATTACTTTATGGAAATGATTACCTGACAATGAAGTGCTGAGAGAATTCCCTTCCGCACTAATTTAAATAGCCAGTGAGATAAATAGCAAGATCAACAGCCACAAAACTCTGTCTTGTTTCTGCAATTTTAAAAACAGACAGAATACAGTCATAATTTGTCCTTAGCAATCACAGGGATGATTGCAGTCTGCCTGCTTTAGTGGGCAGACCAGCTCATTCCTATGCTGCAGGTGCAGGGGAACATTTCCTACATATAGTCACTTTAACCTGCTGCAAACACATTATAGTCATACAGTTTACAGACTCATGTACTTTTCAGCTGAGTGAACACACATTAACTACTGAAATTGGAAATGCAATTGGTTTAAGTGAAGAGTACGAGTTAAAAGAAATACATCTCTACCAGATTCATATAAGTGCATCCCATGATGCAAACACACACTGCTCTGGTGGCAGAGTTTGACTATGTGATTTTATAGCTCTGTGTAAGAGAGACATCTATGAGAAGTAACTGCATCCCTGTGGGAGCGTGCAGGGTCAGGAGGAGATGTGATAAAAGCCTGCTCCCTTTACAGCAGTCTGAGAAAAGCCATTTTAGCCACTGCATCAAAAGAAAAAAATACGTTCCCTTTTCCAGCAGGGGCTCAGGATGTGAGAACACAGAGAGGCTTGACTGCACCAAACCCACAGGTCTCTCCGTCAGACCCAGGAGCAGAACTAGTTCAAACAGCCCCTACAAGCGAGTCTCAGATTATTTTTGAAGCACATTCAAATACCCAAATAGCAGTGAGAAATCCAAATCTCCAATTTTCAACAACTGTTTTAAGTATTATTAAAATACTATAAAACATTAAAATCATACAGCTTCAGGTTTGCTTTGCTTGTGCTCCCACACACCTTGAGAAAAACTGTTAGAAATCACCTCTTTTGATAATGTCAAATTAAAACGTGCAATAAAATCAGAAAACTCCTTCAAAACCCTGTGCTTCTGGATGCAAGATGATTCTCATAAGACATTTTAAATCAACTTGACAAGCACCACTTATACTGCGTGTGTATATATCCTTGGATGACCATCCTGCCTCTCACACAGGAGCCTTCTCCTTCCCTTCTCAGCCTATGAAGAAGCAGGAGCAGTTATTGAAATATTGATCTAACTGAAAACAGTGGCAGTTCTGCCATCTGACCTTACTGCAGTCGCTTGTTTTCCTTGCTTTAACATTTACTAGGATTACACTGAGCTGATTTTAATGGAAAGGTTTGCAGGATAACGCACTGCTGTGAGGATCCACTCCCTTAACACAGCAAGTTACCTTGCTGTTCCTTAGATATGCACATTGTTCCACTGAGGCACAGATGAACATCTACGCAGTTTGGGGAGGCTGTCAGGAAGTTTTTCCCTTTCTTCCCCTTTTTCACTTTGTCTCCAAGTCGTGCATGAGTAATTACACAGTGCCCACAGGAATAAAAGCTCCTTGGAGAACGTTCATTAGCAATTGGGAAGGGGGAGGTGGAAAATTACTACAAAAAAGCACTCTGCTGTTTTCCCCATATGGCTGTTATTGTATTGAGGCTTATTCTGTAAAGTAGAAACAAAAAGTACAGTAGAAAACATGTTGTATTAGGATAAAAGATATTTCATCGCACCTTCAGTTCTGCATTGACTCATGTTCCTCTGAGGCCACATAATCTCAGCCTAAATGGACCTCCCACTGCTGGATTGTGTCTACACGAGGAATTCTTATGCCCAACTTGGATCTAAAACCCAGGGAAGCACACAAATGAAAGCAGAGTCAGTGTCCTTAAGGAACAGTGAAACACATGTATTTTTAGGGTAGAGTCCAAAACGTACTGCCATTTTAATCTTGTTTTGAAATCTGTCCATGTCATAGAATTTAAACCAAGCTAGAAAGACATCATGTACCTAGAAAACTCAGCATGAAGGCAGAGGAGCAGGACTAACAAGGCAGATGCTTTATGAAGTTTGGCGGTCCTACATTTGCAGCTAAAATCCACCAGATGGCTCAGTGAAAATTCCTGCCCAGGAATGCCGAGTTCAGACTTGCAGGGCTTAACAGTTATTCCGCAGGAAAAGAAGAAATGAAAGACCCATGCAAACACACAGCACTACTTCCCCAAATGCCAGACATGCTGCTTGCCACGGTCACACTGCTAGAAGTACATAACAATATGTAGTTTTACAGGTCTGTCCTCAATACCATAAACTCCCATTTTGAAGCTGTTTACACAGAACGTCCATCCTTGATGAAGAGCCCATTTTGGGAAGTATGTAGGGAGAAAAGAACCCTGGAGAACCCATTTCCCAATGGGAGTTATCCTGACTAAGCAATATATGAAAGTGATTCTTCACAATTGTAGCTTCATGAGAATTGGGGCTTCAACAACTGCTAAAGAAACTGCCATAATTCAGGTGTGGGAACTTTTCCTCACTGTCAGGAAGACTTCACGGGAAGAGCAGCATGTCCCACAGGCAAGCAGTGAAAAGCACTTTGCTTACAGATACTTAAGGATATGATTCTACAGTGACTATCAGCAGGTCTGTAGAGCGTGGTTTTGAATCCCAGAGCTGATAACAAAGCCAAAAGCCTGAAAGGAAGGCAGAATCCATCTTCCTGCAAAAAGACAGGACAGACAGAATGAAGGACAGATGCACAGAAGGGATTAGTTTGTTGATAGCTTTTGAATAACAAGCAACCTCACTCGGCTGCAAAGAATAGAAGAATATACTGAGTGAGAAAAAGACTACAAGATGACACTTAAGAGTTTGGGCAGAGAAAGCATGGACTTTTTGTCTATTAGGCTTGATGGACACTTAAGTAGTACAATTCTTCATTTGATAGGACAGCTGTAGGGAAATATATACTACTCAAATGGAGAAAGAGACTGCTTAGAGGGCTCTAAAAATGGTGTTGAATGTAGAAGCAGAAAAATATGCTAAATGGAAGAAAAAACATTGCACCAGTGTAGACTTTCTAACACCAGCCTGTCCAAGTAGTTAATAAGTGGCAGCTGTGGCCCTTAAAGCTGTTCTGCAAAGAATGCAAAACCAGGCATGAAAATACCCTGCAGCAGTAATGGAAAAAGACACATTCTTCAACCAACACATCCTATAAGAATCCCCATTTCTTTTTCTTGTCCTGGTTACAAAATACTTCTGTAAGCAAGCCTTAGACTTACCTTTAAGGGTCCTGTTACCATCCTAAAAGGAAATTTTGCTCATATTTTCTCTTTTCTAGCTACAGGCAAGCCCTTGCAGCTATAACGAATGTTTTTGTTCAAAGTGTGTTTTATTGATCAGACACTTTATTCAAGAGCATCATCAGAAGCTCATCTACTTATTAATTTCAGCTTCATAAGTTATCTTAACGCTCTCCCCTAGGTACTAGCTCTTCCTTCAGGCATATCTGTCTTTTCTGTCAAGAGTATCTCCAATTAATTGGCAAGAGAACCAAAGAAGCACTGACTTTGTGGAAAAATGACATTGGCATGGATTTATGAATTGCAGTAGAGATATACAAAATAATGAACAGCAAAACAGAGGTAAATTCGTGCTTCTTGCACCAGGCTGTGCGAGCACGGGCACAGTCTACAAGAAGTTAAATGCAACACTGAAAGAAAACATTGAAAAGGCTGAGTACATTACATAATGTTAAATTAGACTGAAGGACTCATCCGCCATCACTATCATGATGTGTGTAAGTCTGCAGAGATTGTAAGCATTATGTAGTATCGACTAAATGGAGAAAAAGCACTGGGGTTTATCTACTCTGGGAACAGATATGCTATACTTTGTCTGTTTACACAGTTGCAATGAGCAGAACTAGCAGCTTATTAACCACTGTGTTATAAAATACAAGCAGGGCCACGC
>JAOEHX010058261.1:0-11319 GCA_025448015.1 Bolborhynchus lineola
CCAAAAATGATGATTTTTCTAAATTTTTTTTTTTCAATTTGATATATATATTCAATTTCAAATTTATTTCAGATTAGTCCATTCCAATACACGTCAATATTTTTGAGACATTTTAATTCAACACATCAGATTTTATTTCTTTCAGCAACTCATGAATTTCATAAAGTGCAAAATGGTCAACATGAGAAATACACTTACAGTAAATGACCCCTTTGAAAAAAAAATGGTTTATTTATTCACTTTGAGAAATAATAATCTTGAACATACCGCAAGAAAGCCATCCTCTGCTAATCTCCCTTTTTCATCTTTCCAAAATTCATTAACATATTTGAAAACAATTTTGAGTCTTTTCAGACTCAAAAATATCCACCAGAATTAAGACAGCCATTATCTTTATCACCAATTATGAGAAAGGAACATGAAATAACACATCACAACTCCATCTTACGAATTAAAATTTAAAGCTTAATTCCTACTGCATTTGAATAAGAGAGAAAAGCTGACTCAGCATCAATGAAAATTAATTAAGTCCTTAATTCCTTAATGACTAAGGCAGCTGATTAAAAAAAAACAACTGTTTTACTTATAAACTGAGACAACTTGAAACTACGGACGGGCAATCATAATGGAAGCCCACCAAAACCTTTCTTCATGCTCAGTTTTTAACACATAAAACGTCTTTTTTCCTAACACTGGATTGCACAGTCTTTAATTGCGAGTTTATTTAATGTTTAATATAGTTAGATATTAATTTGGAATTAGTGTGTTTGAGACTTCTACAATTTTCATTGCCAGAGCTGTATAAATAAAGTGTACTTCTCAAACACTATTTAGTGCCAATTCTGGCTGAAATTTGTACCTGCACACTTACGCCAAGAAAAACACAAATCAGAGAGGAATATGAAACAGCAGTTTCCTATCCCAATTTCAGCTCTTCACAAAGCCTACGGAGAAGCTGCAGTGAGTACAGGGCTTCTAAAAAATGCCCTTCTGATCACAAAAAAAAAATGTCTGGATACATATCCCTAATTCTTATCACTTGTCATTTAGATAGGGCTTGAGATGGTCAAATAGTACAAAGTTAACAGGCTCATATAAAGTGATGCCTCATTTCATGCAACAATCACGTTTATACTATGATGATGATGCAATTTCATTGCATTGTGAAACAAGTTTTATCTTCAAGGCAAAATAAGGTTTTAAGAAAACCTTATTAAAATAAGGTTTATTATTAAATATTTATTTATTTTATTAACTTAATAATTTAATAATTTAATTTATCTAATAATTTTATTTAAACCTAATTAAGAAAACCTTATTACTTTAAATTACTTATTTCCAGCCAATTCAGACGCTTTTGGCTTCTGAACTCATTTCAGCCACTAGTTTAGCAACACAGACAGTACCACCGAATTATCAAATAAATAGAAAGAGTAAATCATAGAAAGGCCTTGAAAATGTAGCAAATAATCCCAGACCAAAAGCAAGAAAAATATAGCAAATAATCCCAAACCCAGTATCTTTACTACTGTCAACAAAAGCTATGGTAAGCAACAAAAAATAAAAAGATCATGGAGAGCAAGCTCCCAAGAAATACATCAGAAATTAAAGTGAATCCACACTTTCATAGATATCCGCAGAGTAATTGCAACACATGCAAATTATGATACCATTATTCAAGAATACTAATATTTGCATTTCCAGATTCATGTGAAATAATTTCAGTAGAGCAGTTTTCATGGACACATTCATGTTCCGTAAATCACGGCAAAAAGACACCTATCAGTTTAAAGTACAATTAACCAGAGTTTATTCAAGCTCCAAGAGAATACTAACCTGCAACCTTTCCAGTGGCCTTGGATGTGCAGCATTAACTATAAATCAATTTGATTACAATTACAGGAAATGATGTAACAGAACATTGAAGCAGACAGAATGGTCATTAAAGAGGGCTTTAACAATAGCCCCCATGACCAAGGTAGCTGAATTCGAACCTTAATTTGAAATCCAAGATTATACACCCTACACTTCAGATGAGGAGAGCCATTCTGACAGCACACTGTCTTAACAGCAGCTCTCCTTCTACACAGATATGCAGAGCAGTAAAATTTTGATGCAAATATTGAAGGGCATATCTGATGAATTCAGGTAGATTAAACAAGCTTAAACAAAACTAAACTGGCTACAGCAGTAAACTGAGGTTTACAATTTCCATATACTGACGCAGACCCAGCTCTCAGATTTGCAGGGCCAGAGCCCCTGTACTTCTGATTCAGGGTCTCACAGGAATCAGTGACAATCAATGAAAGAACAGCACCCCATTCAACTGGATCATGCTGCAGTGCTAAAGCATTAAACTACAACCACGACTGTCCAAGATATTCTGATTAGAAGAAACGAGCTTCAAATCAGTTGAAAAGCTGAATGTATTTTAATTAAAATACCTGCTGTTGTTGCTAAGTATTTAATAAATGCTGCATTGGCACATGTATAGTTACATTATTTGTGACTTTAAACTCTCATTTCCAAACAAACGTTTTCAAGTGTTGGGGAAAAAACCCCATGGAAAATACTATGTATTTATGCAAGTGCTCCAACCTGGCTTGAAAACCTTATTTTTTACTTCTAAGCAGAACTTAAACAATAAAATCAGTAAATGAGGAAACTACTGTCCTCTGAAGATTAGATGCCAATGTTAGTTGTCTTAACTCCATTCAAAAAAGAATACAAACATAGCGCAATGAAAATGATTTTATTTTACAAACAGTTTCATACAAACAAGATTGTTACATGCCCCTACTGCCTGCCATGAATTGGTCTCGTGAATTTTCATCTGCCTGTATGTTTTTGAGCCAATTTCCATGGAAATGCAATCATTAATATTTTTCTGGCTTATATTTGATTCATGAGATGCTTCAACAGTGTAAATGGAAACAGTTCATCTTTTATTTCTCTCTTGACTTGGAAATAAAGCATATGAAATACACTTATTTCCAAGAAATAGAATATGACAAAAAAAATTTAACTCTTTTTTCCTTTATGCTGCTATCTAAACATCTGCTGAACCTTAATTATATCTCAGAATATTTACATGCTAACCTCAATTCACATCCATCAAAGAGGTTCCATTTCTTGAAGGATATAATGATCACCAAGGACATTATTTTAGAAAAATAAATGGAGCATATTCACATCCAGAACAGAGCTGCAGGAATAATGCCACACCATTTGAATTGATCCACATTAGCTGGATTGTCTTACTGTCAAATAAATTTGTAATTTCAAGGAATACAGACCTGGATTCTATGCTCATGCTGGGGAGAATCAACACCACACACCCACTCACAGGGTTTCCATCTCTCATTGGTTCTTTTCTCCTTTCCCTGTTCAAGCACAGACCTCTTTTTTTTTAGTTCTTACGTAGGTCTATGGTCTCTCTTTGGTTTTGATGAGTTCCCAGCATAATTGCACAATATCACAAAACCGTCTGTGAAGCATGTGTTGTTCTTCAGGAATACAAAGATTGTATTGCTTTTCCTGCTCCTGTCATTAATTTTTATAAGGGAACAGAAGACAAAACCTGATTACAGTACAATTTTTTGTTGCCCTCTTAATGAAATTCTTTGTTCGAATGCTGGGACCTGAAGGTGAGAGAGCTTTTTATTACCTTACCCTGAAATAAGAGCCTCAATCTTTTAGGTTACACTCAAAAGCTTTAAATCATCCTTCAGTAGAAGCAGAGATAGCATGAAATATGATTTTTTCTTTTTAATATTAAATTAAAAAAATTACAATAAAAATTGCCTCTCCCAATCAGTCCACAGGGACAGTTTGCAAGACCACTACTTGAATTAAAAAAGGAGAATTATCAGCTATAACAGCATCACACAAATCACCCTTCTCACCAAAGTACCTGCACAGTAACAGCAAAAAAGTACAAGCAGAGGACGCTGGTGCCAACTGCCATCTGTTAATACTCAGAGTCTGACAGCACTGAATACTGCTCGTACTAGGACATACTGCTGATTACCAAGACACCCACATTGATTACACAAACTGAAGTCTCACCGAGTCTTTCCACATAAGGTTACTCAAGGATACTGAACATTTTTTTATTACTATTTTTATTTCATTCATAAATTTGCTGCAAGGAACACACTTTCTGTTCCTATTCTCCAAAGGAAAAAAAAGTCTAAACCATTCAAAACCCCAGATACCAGACTTCTAAGAACACCACAAGGAACAATGGTGTTAGTGGTACCAGGAAATCAAGAAACCATAAATAAATATCAAGTATTGTTTTCCAGCATCTTCAATAGTTTTGAATCCTGCAGTCCTTCCTCTGCATGAGGAAATGACGCCTCTGCAAGTTTCCCCCATGTCCACAATAGACCACTATAGTTTGCCATACCTAAGCAAACCATCAGCACTGAACTTGCAGATGGGGAGCCATGCACAAGCCCATCTGCTGGGCAACAAAATCTGTGACCACAGATTCATTTTTTTGACTACAAGGTGCTGCTCCTTCACTACGAAGCTTAATTTCCCCCTTTAAGGAACACAGTGTACAGCTGTCTCAAAGATGACCAATCCATCTGCATTAACATACCGTTAGTGACAGCCTGAAAATGTGGGTGGAATCGCTCCAGGAGCAATACCATGGCTAGGGAGCAGCTTTAGAAGGAGAGCTGACACCAAGATCAACTCTGAAAGACTTCAGGTCTATACATGACCCCAGTAAAAACCTCTTCATCTTCCTTCCTCTATTAGATCCCACCCATAGGAAGGCCAGCAGCAGGGAGGCAAAGTGAGGCAGTGGGTCCAGGTCAAAATGTTCTCTACTAACATCATTCCAGATGTACATTATTCACAATTATAGAATCATAGAATCATAGAATAGTTAGGGTTGGAAAGGACCTTAAGATCATATAATTCCAACCCTCCCGCCATGGGGAGGGACACCACACACTAAAATATAGCAAAAGTGAAGAAAAAAGAAAGAAAAACTTGTGGGAAGGCAGGTTCATTTTAAATTTGTAAGCCCAAGCCCAGCAAATGAATACTTCACATATACAAATGAAGTGAACACTACACAAACAGGCTGAAATCCTCTCAGAAGGAAGCAAAAAGAAAAGCAGATTGCTTGGTCTTTCAGGCTTAATCTTACTTTCCCCAAACTGCCTGTTAAAAAGTTACTAATTGCTCATCTTTGATTTTTTTCCAGTGGCATGTGAAAGAAACTGGGATAAGTACAGAGGAAAGCTGCCAAATCCACAGTTAGAAACTTTCCACACGCTTTTTTCGGGGTTTTTTTTTAGAAGAGACGGAGTTTCATTTCAAAATATTTTTCTAGCCTCTTGTACTGTGAAGTCTGCAGTACAACGATTTACAGAATGGATGCTATCTCTATAGATAAACAAAACCATCATTCTCAAGAGATTTGACCTTCACCTTCCATCCCAAAATAGTACGGCCAATTACATAGCAGCAGCAGCCCACATCCTTAAAATATGTTTGACTGAATTAGGGAATTAAGCGCTGTTCTTGACTTCTCAAGGTTGCTACAGACTGCAACTAACTAAAAGAGTAAAATATACACCTAAAACAAACAGTTATGCTTGGCAGAATATACATTCCAGCAACTAAATGGTGATGCAGCAATACGTACTGCTGAATTTGTTGTTCATGTTAAAAGAGGAGTTCAAAAAATGCACAAACCAACTTATCATCGTTACATCAATTTGAGCAGTAAACTACAAGCTTCCCGGAAGTTTATCTTCCTGTTTGCTGACTATAATTTGGCTTGTTTTGTTTTGATACCATGTTCCTGTTCCTTCAACTCACGTCCTCCACACCAAGCAAACATCAGACTCTCACTGACTTTACCCCAAACACTTCCCAGCCTATATGCTTTCTCATCCAGAAGATGCTGTGAAGAGTGTTGTATGGCAGAAGCAGCTTCACATTTTCTCTCAGAGGGAAAGCGCAGAAGTGTGTCTCATTTGGCTAGAGAAGGGTAACAAAAATGCACCTATGTGAAAACCATCCTAAATTTGCTGCATATTTACTGAGCAAACACAGTGCAACCATTTAGGCAACAGGATGTTAATCTGATACTTTGTCTTTTAAAGAGAAAACCACTGCAAGTCCAACAAACAAAAATACTTAAAAGTTAACAATTAGGCCTCTATTTGTTGGATATTACATTTTAATCCTATCTTTAGCATCATTTTAATAGACTTTTCTTCTTCTTCCTTCTACTTTCTACACTACTCCACCAGAATTACCATTAACAAATGTGCAGAAGAAAAGCGTAAATCTACAATATAGTCTCAGCCTCAATATTGCCACTGTCATTTCTGCCACAGGGACAACTCTGATAACCAACATGTGATACTGCTCACTACACAACTTAGATTTTCCTATCCTTTAAATGGCTTTCTACAAATTCTAAATCTGGGATAATGGGATTAACTCTACCACAGCAGAGCTAAGGCAAAATTTAAATCCTTATCAGTGATTCTATAAGCCTCTCTCAAAAGTAGAAACTTTTGAAATACCATAGTCATCACAGAAAACTGAGTTCCCTTTATAAGAAGATAAATCATCTGAACAACATGAGTTCAAACATAAGCATGAGAGAAAAACTAACCTGGCATTAAGGAACATTTTCTCCTCTCTTTTATAGTCTCTCCCATTGTCTTCAAGTGCAATAAGCATATATCACATCGTACTCTGTGTAAAGAAACTCAGCATCCAGGACTAAGACAACTGAACAGAAATAAAATTTCAAGGAAGTTTTGTAATATGGCAAATACTGCACACTTTGCTTCCAAGCCCTCAGTGAACAGGCATCCTGATCGTATATAATAGAGAAATACAACATCATTGCAACAGAAAAGCCTTCTGGAGTCGCCTCCATGTAGTGTTAAGGACAATATGGTAAGGATTTAGTGCACAGAACTGTCATACATGAAGATGAAAACTTCCAGATCCAAAGAGCTTCAAGGAGCTCATAGACACAGGATCCCTTCTGGAAGCACCAGTAGTCTCATCTCATTTTCCAAAGGGATGGGTAACATCCAGATATTGTTTTTCAGCTATCCTTTTAGACAGCAAGGACACTTCTTTTTTATTGTCTTACAAAGAAATGGACCAAAGGAAAATAGCACAATTTCCTGCCTATTTTGAAAAAAATAGAGTTCACCTAAGGAACAAAGAAGGGCGGAGGCCCCAACCAAGTCCTTCTGGACCAGAGTAAGTGCTCGGAAATAGGCAACCCTTACAGCACACCAACTTAGAGCAACCAGACCAGGCTCAAATAAATAAGCCTGACAGACAAATAAACATTAAAAAAAAAATACAAAAAGAAGTCTCCATGTGCAGAAAAGCTGGGCCAACATGAAGCTATATCCCCAGTGAAGATGGGGATACCTCAGCCAAGTGCAGCTCTGAGCAGCTCAAAACATTAGCACGCTTTGCAACGCAAATACACAGAGAATGTAATGGCCAATGCAGTTTTCCTGATTCCGTGACACTACCTGGCATTGGACTGTGCATTTTCAGACAGAAAGGAGTCTTGGCTGTGGGCCTTTTTTCAAGGGCTAAGGCAGAAAAAGGAACAGATTAGCAGCTGGATCAGACTGAGAAGTCAACCAGAGGTACAGATACCCTGTTGGTCACACAGCTGGTAGGTAAACAGGTAGCAGTGGCTAGCATGGCTTTACACAAATACGTGCCTACGCAATTGTGTTCAAGAAAGCAGGACACTAAGTCATTCTGTAAACATGCCACAGCACTCTATTTATATTTTCTCTTCCAAAACCGGACATTGATTTGAAAAGATTTTGTAACATGCTCCTATTCATCAAATGCACAAGAATAGTGTAATTGCACAGCCAGATTCTCCCACAGTACCCATTTTTGTCAAATTTCTGCCGATGAAACATTCCACCAGCAAAGTCCTAGATTACAATGCACTGTGAAACCAGAAGGGGTTTTGAATGCACTTACATAAGTCTCTATGCAATGCTGTCAACGGCTAATCAAAATTCATTTGGGCAGCAAAGGTCTCGAAATTTCCCAAAGAACAAGCAAAGTTGTCAATGGATGTGAGCTTCCCACTCCTTCGTAACAGATGGGACTCCCAGACTACCATATAAGGGAATCCTCTGAGAAAACATCACAAAACAAAAACACATCTCTCTTCCAAACTGTTTCGCATTTATTGGAACTGAATGCATGCATGTTTCCCCTACACTCGCCACAAGAGAGAAAAAAGGACCTGCTTGCTTATTGTATTTGTCCTGTTTTGTTCATGTCCTAGATAATGGAGGAACTGAGGCAAAGTTCTGGTCTTACTTCTGAAAGAGCACTTTTTCAAGGTTTCCCATGATTTCTATGATGTAGGTCAAACTCAAAGTTCACATCTTTTGTTCCAAAGCCTCCTTCTTACTAACCAACTAGACCATTGTTTTTTCTATTGGATCACACAACATAGTGTAAAACATGCAAATGGAGTCTTAAATTCCAAAACCCCCTCTGCATCCACCAGGAAGTCAATACATAGTGCAGTTTTTCAGAAAGGTGTTCCTGGTAATTCATACACAGTCAGATTGCTCAGCTATGGCTATTTAATTTATTTTTATTTTTTTTTTAGATTATGTAGTACAATTTGTGCAATTCAGACAAAGTAACAGCATCTTTGTGAGCCTAGCCCACAGTACTGGGCCAGTGGATGCAATGTTCATGTGAAAGCTTCTGTAACCACCAGAAGAAAACTATCAGCAGTTCCTTCAAGCTCTTCGGTCTCATAGTCTCCAGTGCTGTGAAAATCTGCACGAAGGTCTGATAAGTCTAGTTCCTGAGATTTCTGGATGCTACAGACAAGCCAAGTAGACACAATCCTCCTAGCTCCTGTGTTTAGACTATGTATGTGCTTTGCAATCCCATGCATGCCAATGGATTAATTTTCAACCACAGGAAAACTTCCCCGGCTTTACTGTTTGCCTCTGGCTGGAGTGAGTGCAAAACTGCAAAACCTTTGATAGGCAGGAGGTTCTATGCTCATCTGCCTCCATGAACCAAGTCTTGCTATCAGAAAATTACTATATGCCTAGTCACTGATTTCAGTGAAAAAAATTACTTTGAAAAGATTAACATTTTGTCATCCGTTTTCAATGCTAATCCTGAGTTGAGGTTTTTTTTATTGACTACTTTATGAATAACTGCAATCAGATTTTACTAAAAGCTGACTTTGCACTACACTTCAGAGTACTCACAGAGAGCTACCACTCTGAAGTGCTTTGCTAGTAGTCATCACACTCATAGAAGCTGATACAAAGTCGAGTACACTGACTGTTATCAGATCCACTACCATGGTAAATAAAATCAACAGGTTTTCTAACAATTTAAGGGTGATGTGGGACTTATCAGAAAGACAAGTATCTGGGTAACAATCACTAGGGCTTCAGAACTCAACAGCAGCTTTCCTCCCTAGTCAGTTACTTAAATGAGACAAATAATAATCAAGTGCTTTCTTTAGAATTCCTTTATATCTGTATAACATATAAGGACTTCCTCATCTATCAGTCTGAATGAGCTTTCCAAACATGTTAATAGTACAGAGGGGACAGAGCAAAATCTGACAGATGGAACATGAGGATCTTAGTAAAGCCTCTGTTACATAGCTTGAAATGCCAGATTCGTTACAAAGTGGAGTAACTTCATACTGGCCTCCACCCTACATGGAGGCTTGACTGTCCTATAATGTATATTACATAGACTTATATATGCGCTGTCTCACATGAGGCCCTACAGGTGAAAAACGTCAAAATATTATTAAAATAATGTGCAATTGAGAGGATATTCTTTTCTGGGGTCTTAGGGGGGTTTGTTTTGTTTTGTGGTACTGCTGCTCTTGCAGATAGCAGATTTGTTACCTTGTTTTGCTTTCCTAATGAATGACATACTTTACCTGCCTGGTTTCGTCCTGCTTCTGTAGTTCTCATGCTGCTAGATGAACCTCAAGGTAATATAACTGAATTCAACCACATATTTTTGATATATGTCATGTTACTCATTCAAACTAGGCTATGCATGATGTTAAATTAGGCTGTTCTAAACAAAAAGTGAATTGTCTGCTACGTTTTGTCAGGATATTGTCACTTGCAGAGCTCCCTCACACATGGACAAAATGGTAACGCCTGTTTTAGAATTTGGTTATATGGCTACAGTAATTTACAATATGTTTTAAACTCCTCTTGCATGACCCCAAGTGTCTGGCTAGGTTTACATGGGGTTAGAACTTCAGGATCAAGGTGTTTTGTTAATTGGGCATACTGTCATCCATTTTTTGGAAAGGATAGACACTCTCAGTGAAACATATTCTTCAAGCATTACCTTTCAATCAAAGCCTATGCTTTGACATTTCATTCAGTATTTTGTTTATCCTTAGGACTGCATGCTAAACATACCAGATTCAATTCTCAGAAGTTCATAAAAGTGTAATCCTCGATAAAGTGTTACAAATTTAACTTGCAACAGCTGGTATGTTCTTGCCTCCTTTTCCCCCACCACAACATTCAGACTGTAGAAACTTTCAACGTCCAACATTTTCCTCTAAGAAAACAAATCCCCACAGATCATTTCACTCAACCTCACTCGCAGTTAAAAAAAAGCTGGAGAACGCAGACAGAACAATAAGGATGTGCTGATGCAAGCAGGAACTCAAACTTTTTTTTTTTCATGTTTGAAGAACATCCCTCTCAAAGAGGTCAGAGACCTCAAAGGTAGGAGGCTCATAGCTAACTCCTGGCTTAAATAATGTCAAGGACTCTCCTCATTGTGCTAAATGAGATCACAACCAATGCTAGCGATACAGCATCAAAGAATTAGTACTTCTATCTGCTTTCATTCATTAGCTGCCTATGTTTGCAGTTTGCAGAAATGTAGCATTCTGGATTAAGTCTTAGAAAGTACCCAGGTGACATCTTAAAAGAAAAACCCCAACTCCTGTGGGAAAAATGAACCCTTAAATCATTTAAGACTTACAAGTCGTGCTTCAGAAGCATGGCCACAGCCCCAAGAGGACTCAACCTGAAGCTATGCTTTGCCTGGGCTTGGCTGTGTGAATAGGGCATGGCAGTCTCAGGGAGCTCTTCTAAGGTGTCCACAGGGCAGAAAAGGTCTGTGGTTTCCGTTCTGAACAGGCCCCAGTAAGTGTTCAGTCAATAACAGACAGATAAACAGCTACATAGTTGTATCAATGGATGGATTGCACAGTGCACTTACTGAGTGTTTACCACTCTCACCCCCCTT
>JAOEHX010058263.1:0-13871 GCA_025448015.1 Bolborhynchus lineola
CACCAGAACTGCACACAATACTCCAAGTGAGGTCTCACAAGAGCAGAGTAGAGGGACAGGATCACCTCCTTCAACCTGCTGGTCGCGCTCCCTTTGATGCAGCCTAGGATATGTTTGGCTTTCTGGGCTGCGAGTGAACACTGCAGGCTCATGTTCATTTTCTCATTGACCAACACCCCCAAGACCTTCTCCACAGGGCTGTTCTGAATCTCTTCTCTGCCCAATCTGTAGCTGTGCCTGGGATTTCTCCAACCCAGTTGTAGGACCTTGCATTTGACATGGTTGAACTTCATCAGGTTGGCATCAGTCCACCTTACATGCATGTCCAAGTCCCTCTGGATGATATTCCTTCCCTCCAGCGTATCAACTGAACCACACAGATTGATGTCATTGGCAAACTCGCTGAGGGTGCACTCATCACACTGTCCCATTTAGGATCCCACTTAGGGATGCTAGGGATGGACTCTTCATTAGGGACTGTAGTGATAAGACAAGGAGTAATGGATACAAACTTAAACAAAGGAAGTTTCCATTAGATATAGGAAGAAATTCTTTACTGTGAGGGTAGTGAGGCACTGAAATGGGCTGCCCAGGGAAATTGTGAATGCTCCATCCTCGGCAGTGTTTGAGGCTGGGTTGGACAGAGCCTTGGTTTGCATGGCTTTGTGTGATGTGTCTCTGCCCATGGCAGGGAGGTTGGAACTAGATGATTCTAAGGTCCTTCCCAACACAGCTATTCTATGATTCTATGATCCTTGAATATCAACCAAAACTCTTGCCCTCCCCTGCCATGTTGAGCTATATCCCATGGAACCTTATTGTCCCGGGTTCAGCAGCAGTAGTCATTTTCCTCCTTCTTAGTAGCTGGTGCTGTGCTGTGGTTTTGGCTTTTGGCCTAGGAACAGTGCTGATAACACCAATGTTTTTAGCTGCTGCTCATTAATGTTTAGTCTGGCCAAGGACTTTCTGAGTCTCATGCTCTGCCAGGGAGGAGGGAAAGCCGAGAGGTAGCAGAGACGGGACATCTGACGTAAACTAACCAAAGAGATATTCTATACCACAGCATGTCATGCCCACTGTATAAACTGGGGGTAGTTACCTGGAAGGACTGGATCACTGCTCAGGCTGGGCTGGGTATAGGTCGGCAGGTGGTGACTGGTTGTATTTTCTTCCCTTGTTGTTTCCCTTATCATTATTATTATTGGTAGCAGCAGTAGTGGTTTGTGTTATACCTCAGTTACTGGACTGTTCTTATCTCAATCCGTAGGAATTGCATTCTTTCGATTCTTCTTCCCATCCCTCTGGGAGCAATGGGGAGGAAGGAGGAGGAGTGAGTGAGCAACTGTGTGGTACTGTTACCAGCTGGCCTTAAACCACAGCACTTTACCAAACAGGTTCCTGAAGAGGCCAAAATCTGGTCTCTTGAAGTTCAGGGCAGTGAGCTTGCTGCACGCTCTTCTCACTGTCCTGAGGATCTCAAATTTGGCCACCTCATGATCGCTACAACCACGGCTGCCCTGGAGTGTCACATTTCCAACCAGCCCTTGCCTGTTGGTGAGCACGAGGTCAAGCCTTGTCGGCTCCTCTATTATTTACAGAAGGAAGTTGTCTTCCACACAGTTGAGGAACCTCCTGGATTGCTTGTGCCAGGCTGTGCCATCCCTCAACAGATATTGGGGTGGTTGAAGTCCCCCATGAGAACAAGGGCCTGTGAGTGTGAGGCTATTCTTATCTGTCTATACAGTGCTCTTCCACATTACTGGTTGTTAATTAAACATTTCAGAATTATTTTGTTTTATATATCAAAGGAATTTCCATTATAATTTTCTGTAGAAGGCTTCAGAATGCTTGTTTACTTTGAACCTTGTTTGTTTGTTTTTTTTTTTTTTAATTTGTATTGTTGATTAAAAATGTATTAATTCTCCCCACCTTTTTTCATGAGGTGCATGGAGGCCATGTAAGTCACAACCTGGGATTTGATCTGGCATACCTGGAGTTGTTTTTAACTTGGAATAACAACTAACAGTAGGATTAATATAATCTAAAATTGTCTGACTAAAAGTTGGGCATCGAGCCCAAGTTAATTTTCAAGTTTTCTTTCCTGCTAAAGGAATAGACAGGTGCTTCCATGGGGTGATTAGTCATGCCGTTGTTTAGATTTGGTATGCAGCATTCCTGGAAATGGTAATCTTTTTCCGTTGCTGTCATGGTTTAAGCCTCCACTCATGCAGTCTGCTCACTCACTCTCTCCTCCTTCTTCTCCCTGCTCCCGGGAGGATGGGGAGGAGAATCAAAAGAATGCAATTCCCAGAGGTTGAGATAAGAACAGTCCAGTCAATAAGGTATAACACAAACCACTTCTGCTACCACCAATAATAATAATGACAAGGGAAATGCAAGGGAAGAAAATACGACTGCTCACCACACAATACTCAGCCTGACCCTGCAGTGCAGTGGGCCCTGTATTCCGGGTCCCTGCCCTTAGTTTTTTACATCCTGGGCATGACATGCTGTGGTATGGAATACCTCTTTGGTCAGTTTGGGTCAGGTGTCCTGTCTTTGATTCCTCCTGGCTTCCCCTCCTCCCTGGCAGAGCATGAGGCTCTGAAAGTCCTTGGTCAGACCAAATATCACTAAATAGCAACTGAAAATATCGGTGTTATCAGCGCTGTTCCCAGACCGAAAGTCAAAAACACAGCGCTGCACCAGCTACTAAGAAGGAGAAAAATGACTGCTACTGCTGAACCCAGAACAAATGCTTATGGAATTATTCTAGGTGGCTTGCTTACCACTTTCTACCTAACTTCACGTAAGAAGGAAATTGTTCTTTCCCTTTCAAATGTGTGATACATATCTGAAAAAGGGTTGTATTTTCTCATCTTTTTTTCCATGCAGAAATTGTTAAGATGTTCATATGCCCTAGGTGAGTTTTTGGGGATTTGTTTTGGGGCTTTGATCCTGATTTAAAATCACCAGGAGAGTACACCTAAATCCTACCTGTATGGTTATACTTGTGAGCTGTATCTGTGAGTGACTGCTTTGTTCTAATGCTTCTGAAGCCATTTGAAGGACAAAGCAAACACTGACAAATTAAAGAAACATGAGACTGCATATTGGGCAGTATCAGGACTGAGCTGGCACAAAACCACTATGATAGTAGTTCACACAAAATACTGAGGCTGTGTCTTCATATGGGAAGAATATCAGGAAAAATACAGCTGTCATAGCATTTCTTTCATCATTTCCACTTTCTACAAAACAGAAATGTAGCAGTCTATCAGCACAGGGTTTGCAATCACCATAAATAACTGCCCACTGAAGCCATGCACAGTCAAAGTCTACTCTCAGTTGCCATGTACGTGCAAAAAGCTTGGATTCTACAATTGGTTAAATTTGAAAAAAAAAAAAAAATATTGTCTAAACTCATACATTTTAAATGAACATTTTATTTATTCTTGCAAACAAATCTGATCTTCATTCAACTAATGACACAAGGGTACTTAACTGAAAGTATCCTAATCCAGTGTCATGCTATCTTCCATAAAAGTAAAATTTACATTTTTTCCTTGAGATGCTGAAGGAATAAAAAGGCAACACATTTTTCAGTCAAATAATTGAAGTCTTTTAAGTCTTTTCTTGTCTCCCATGAGTTCTCTGTAACTTTATCAAAAGAAAGAACAGAGGGAAAAATTAAGTCAGAAGAAAAAAGAAACGAATCATTGCTTACCAACCTAGCAATTGTAAAGCAAAGGAAAAATAATAATAATAAAACATGCATAAATTTTCTTATTGCTAGCAGTTGCAGAAATTCTTGGGGAAAAGCCTTTAATGCCATCCTTCCAAGAATTACAAAGTCTGGGCCAGCAGTTTGGTATTACATTACTTTCTAAGGATTCCCTGGGGTGCTAAAGAAGAAAAAACATAATGGTGGTGGTGATCGTAAGAAATGCCTAGACTTTGATCCAATGCAAATTCCAGTCCAAGTTAAATCACCTTTGATACCTTCAGCCTGGAAACTTACAGAATCCAGGTGTACAAGATTAAAACGTAAAACAATACATGATGCAGAAAAATGTGACCCCATAACAGAGCTTTAGGCAGCCCCCACTGTTTCCAGAAGCTGAGACTTTTCTGTTACTCCAGGTGTTAAAGGAAACAGTATGAGCCATTTTTTTGTATTTTCTTCCTGCAAGCAAAAATACAAATCTTACTGTCAGAGTAAGACAAACCACTATATTACCTTACAGTAAAACATCAAATTACTTAAAAGACCACTGTATTAAAGCAACATATTCTGGTTCATAACTATTGAAGTGCAAAATTTTTCAAATATGGGGACAAGATTTGCTCATGTCTGGGCATTTAACTCCTCAACTTTCAATATTCAGCACACCAGATGTTAAGGACAAAAAGTACTTCAGCAGTAGAGACATTATCAGTTAGAATTTTGCAGATCTGGAGTGCACATAGATTAAATCAAAATATTAAAAAAAAAACCCACCAAACAACCAAAAAACAAAACAAAAATAAAAATAAAAAAAAATCAAAGCAGTCTGCAAGGAAGGAAGAAAACATGTGAAGTTTAGATACCCAGTTGAATTTTAGACATGTAGAAAGAAATAAACTGGAAGACTTTATGGGATCTTAGAGGATTATTTAGGTGCTTGCTGCCTGATGTAAAATTGTTTATGACACTGAATCATTATAGATATATCAATGCAATAATATCACAAGATTGTCTGATAAACACTGCAGAAATGCTGCTTACGAGCTCAGATGCTGTGCAAGCAGCTTTTTGGTTAGCTGGAAATTAAAGTGAGACCTACAGAATACAGGATCTTGAGTAAATTCAGGCAGAGATAAGCAACGTTAAGATAAAGAAAATGAAAGAACCTGATTTAAACTCAAAGAACAAACAAGCTATCCATATGAAAGCACAAGTAGGCATGCAGTCACACTTAAGAGACTTAACGGAAGAAAGGTGGAGGAGGGAAAATAGGAGGCCACAGTTCAGTGAAGATCCTTAATTGATTAGAATGCCCACAGCAGTAAGAGACAACTGGAAGAATCAATTAAATATTGCAGATGAGTTATAGCAAGCATAAAACTCTTAATAAAGCACAGGCAGAAAAATAAACTTAAAAAAAAGGAAAAAAAAAAAAAGATAAAAAAACCCCACACAAGAAAATCAGATATGCTAAAGGTCTTTTTGTTCTCCACACATGCACTTCTTGGATTTACTTCTTTGCGAAAGAGCACATTGAAATAACTGAATGTTCAATATGATAATCACATTCATGTGTGTCAGAAAGGGGTGTGCCACTTTCTCTAGCTCAGTCTGCTGGTCATAGGAGGAGGAAAAACTCCTAAGTGAAATATGGTTTAACAAATTTACATAATAAGATTCTATATCACCCCCTCACACAGAACCCATAAATTGCTTCAAGCTTGCTATAAGTTATCCTAATATAGTTATATACTAACCACTGACATTTTCACTAGAAGTAACTCTTAGCAAGCTTTAATGAACTCTCATGAATTTCAAAAAGACTGGAAGGCATTTCTAACTGTTGTAGAGAATTGGTGGAGGTGGTCAGCAAGCTGTTTAGAGATGCTGTATGCACAAGGTAATTTCATCATGTTGCAGAAGTCTTCTTAGGACTTCTGGAAAACGTGTTTTGAAGGTACTGGTTTAGATAAATTGATGTGGGTAGGTTTGGGTTTCATTGAATCACAGAATGGTTTGGGTTGGAAAGGGCTTCTGAAGTAAAATACAACAAACACATGAACACGCATATAGTTATACTCACCTTATTATAGTACAATATATTACAAGAGTCCAATAGTTTAACATGAAAAATATGTCTGCAATACATGTAGAAAGTCTTAATATCACTGCACGCTTGTCACAGAGCATTTCAAATGCCACAGTGAAATTACAAGACCCTTCCTTTATCATATTACAATAACTTACATTCATATATGTATATATATATATATTATTTTTTTTTTCACCCTAGGGGATTGAAGAGTACCTTAGCAGCCATCTTCATCTTTCAGTGTGTATTTACTTGTCTGAAAAGAATATTAGAAGCAGGTTTTAATATCGGCATAATTGTTTCATCGTTAGCTACAGTCAGTCTCTATATGTCAATTCTTTAAAAAGAAGTACACCAGCAAAGAAGGCAGCACGAACATTCAGTCTGATCTCAATTTCAACTTGTTTCCACCAATTTTAAATTCAACTTCAGGGGAAAATAACTTTCAGGTTTGTGAAAGAAAACCTTAAATTGCATACACATAGTTTCTCACAATGAAGGTCAAATGCACCACCTGAATATTGACCCTCCCAATCTTAATGTAGTAACAACTTTTCATGGAATTTCAGCAGGTAATTTATAAAAATAGTTGTCTTATGCAGGGTAAGTATGAAACTTCATAATTTTGCTTTGGTGAGTGTCATTAAGCTGTTGTTTGAGAATAGAGAGAATAATTAAATATTCTTTATAATTTACCACTCCCTTGTGTATGCACACACGTGCACCAAACACACACTCCAATCTGTACGCTTTGATTTTTTGGAACTCAAGTAGTAGGTATGAGTGGGAAAAAAGTATCACTGTGGTCCAGTGATGAAACTCTGGAGCAAGATGCCTTGGGAGGCTGGTAGTAGAAGCATTTTCCTGGGACAAACAAAACTCAAACAGAAAAGATCCTGAGCAGTCAAGTCTAGTTGAATCTTCTTTAAATTGGGGATGAATCTAGAAAACCTCTGGAGATCCTTTCCAACCTAAATGATTTCGTTATTCTATGATTATATAAATCATAAATCCTACTTAGACCTACAGCTTTTTCTGTATGAAAAAAAAAATAATCTTATTTTAAAAATTAATTCCCTGAAATCCTGGAAATAATTTTAGCCCAAGGAAAAAACAGACTTCTAGCTCTTCTTTCAGGTGCGATTCCTCAGGTGTGACTTTCTCCAAACCCTGAAATAATAATATATATGGAAAAGTTGTGGCCCTTTATGAGTGACAGCTATGCATTGGGTATGCATACTGCCCTAAGCAAGGTCTTGTGAACACCTTCCTACCAATAAGAAATTCTGCAGTTGTCAGTATTTTACATAAGTCTATTTTAGACAGGCATGAGGATCTTTTGTAACCTGTCATTAGAATTATTTGTATGTCTCTGTATAACAAGTTGCTTTAACTTTCATGACCCCGATGACTTCCTTCCTTATACAAAACCCAGTGAAAACCTCTAAAAATAACTAAACCAGATATTTTTCTTACTTCTTCTTTCACACTAGCGCTATTAACAGCAAAACATGGGAAAGGCTGGTAGTACTCTCATGGACTTAACTCCCCATCTTACTGTAAATACTATTTCTTTGTAATAAATTCAGTTAACCCTAGGTTTTCTGTCTACTGAAGTAACTGTTGGTCTAACCATTTTCTGAGTTCCGTACCTGTATCTGCATGGACTACCCCACTGCCAAATCATCAGTTTTCTAAGGAGTTTTTCTTTTTTCTTCACTGTTGACTCTCCCCCCCCCCAATAACTTGCAGAGATTATATGATTAAAAATATGATAGTTGTCATTTTTCTTTCCTTAAAGTCTACATCTCCAAAATAATACATGACACCAAGACAGCTTGGATTTGCAGGAGAAATGAGCAAAAAAGTGTAAGAAGGTTAAGAAAAGCCTCTCAACATATGTTTTGAAGCAACTCTCGATAAAAAGATGCAAAAAATCAACATTTTGTCTGTTGGTTTGGGGATATGCCAAGACTTTAAGCCCTGAATCACAAAAAACTTTAAGCAAGGTTTTAGTAAATACAAGGTCACATACTTCAGTAGCAACAGCATGAGTACCTGTTCTTTGTTCATTGCTCTTAAACCTAAGAAGATACACCAGAGAATCTGTCCCAGCCTGCATTAAAATGGCAATGACAAGTGTGAAGGAATTGGCATCAACCAAATCTGTCCATGGTCACAAAACTCTGCTGGCATCTTCAAAGCAAATATTACATCATGGTAGAAATTTTCATATTGCTGCCATGGTAATCAAAAGAACAAAGAACACACAACTGAATGAATTACAGCAAGGCTCTGCAGGATAGATATTGCAAAGTGCTTAATAAATAGGAAGAATGGTTTCTTCTGGAAACTAATGTTCATTGATCTCATCAATTCCACTAGGTAGCTATTAGCACCATGAAACACCTAAAATGTGTATGCACACAGACACACACACACACACACGGTAATTTCATTCACAAATTTTATAGAAATTAGTCTGGATTGTGAACTTAAGAAAGAAACAAAAAAAAAGTCAGAATTACTTGCCAGGATAAAACCACACTCACATATGTAATTAATAAGAATATATACACACATCCATGAAAATATGATTTGTTTCCTCAGTAAACAAGGAATGGAGTGAGATGCCTCTTTCTGTCAGAGACTCCTGAAATAGCAGCCTTCAAGGGATTTCTCTCACTTTACTAAGTTTATTGAAATAGAATAGCTCCCCTGTAAAGACTTACTATTTCAGTCTGTTACCACAGCTGTAGCTTTGGTTAATTTTGGTCTGATTCCAGACACACAAAAGTACAAGCTACATTTCCAAGATATCACAACTGTTGCCAAGACTACATATTGGAAGAGGGAGCATAAATATTTCCTTCTACCAAAACACAGCTTTGCGCTTCTAAAAGTATATTAATGAAAGCGTGATATTATCCACACTATCTCTTTTCTTTCTGTCTCTTTCTACCTACACATACAAACATATCAACAAGAAGGATATAAAGGAAGAGACAGATATATATATATATAATTTCCATTTTACTTGTCTTCAAAGCTTTACAGAAAAAAAAAAAATCCCAACCAAAACCAAAAACCTCTATTACATTTCATTTTATTTTCAATCTTTTCCTCAGCTGGGTAGCTGTGATTCCTGCTTGTGTAATGAACAGTAATATAAAACCCACTTCATACTGATATTCTTCCTATGGCAAAACTTCCCTGTTTCCTGATTTACTGGTGTGTTCAAACATCCTACTGTTAGGACTGTCTAATGATATATAGCATGAAATTTTTTACAAGGGCATGTAGTGATAGAACAAAGGGGGCATGGTTTTAAGCTGAAATAGAGTAGATTTAGCATAGACATTAGGAAGAAATTCTTTACTATGAGATTGGTGAGACAGACACAGGCTGCCCCAAGAAACTGTGGCTGCCCCATTCCTGGCAGTGTTCAAGCCCAGGTTAGACTGAGCTTTGAGTAACCTAGTCCACCGGAAAGTGTCCTTGTCTGTGGGAACTAGATGGTCTTTAAGGGCCTTCGCAACCCTAATCATTCTGTGCTTTTATGATTCTATAAAATGATCTCTGATTTTCTAGCACCGTGAAATCATTTGGTGACCTTTGAACATGTTCATTTGTTTGTTTATTGGAGCCATGAACAAATTCATTTTAACACACAACAATTTGCCTACTTTACTATACTTGCATAAAAGACGTTCAAAAGAACACTGCAGCAACTAAAAAAAAAATAAATTTGTAATTTCCCAAAGAAATCTTCAGATTTCATGAGCAATAGTGGTGAGGTCCTATTAATCTACACAATCTAGATTAATTGCAATATGTTTTGATTTCCGCAAGTTGGTGATTATGGTACAAATGTATTTTTTTCATGTAATATGGGCTTTTTTGGTAGTTTGTAATTTTTGTTTCTTATTTTGTTGTGTTGTAGGGTTTTATTGCAAATTAAACAAACCAAAACAAGTAATAAAACCAAAATAGACAATCATTGAAATAAATGCAATAAACAAATATTTATATGACAGTGACTGCAGAAGCATCAAAAAGCTAGTGTTATTTCAACTAGTGAATTCCTTCTGGTGTAATTAGAGTGCTTTTCATTGATTTGGAAGACCCTGGAATCAATCCACATTAGTGCTGTAGGCACTGCCCTCTTGGATTAGAAGCTCTATAATCATGAATTCTAGGCTTTTCTTTGTAGTTATAACTTTTTTAAATTCCTTTTCAGAAGTACTTAGCATTCTACATTTCTTGGAAAGGAACACAGGAATCTAGGTTAAAAAAAAAGTGTGCTTTAATCAAGAAAACACACCTATTTGGTTTTGGTTTTTTTTTTTTTTTTTAGTGATAGCCACAGAATTTCCTTGCAGAGAATCCCCAGCAACCAGCACATTTGCCTTCAAGCCCAGGTGAAGTGTTTTTCATGTCAAAGTACATATACAGCTTTTGTGCTTTACCTGTCCATTTTAAAACAAAGGGAAGAATATTTTCTTCATAGAAGGATCTTGAAGATACAGATTTAAGATTATGAGAAGACTAGATATTCCATTAAGGGAGGTAAAGGAAGTGACAACACACCACTAACAACAAATTTAATCCATTATAGTCCCTCTCTGCATTTTGCCTATTCTTTCTCTTGTGAAGTCAGACTTCATTTACCTCCCATCTCTCAGGTGCCCTTTGAATGCTTCTAAAGACTTTTTTGTCATGCTGAATTGCTATTAGCAGCAATAACTTCTTAAATCTCACACTATGTTTCCCCTTAAGTCAAGCCAAAATAACTGTTACACACTGTTGCTACTGAAAGAGGATTTAGATAGCCAAACTTTGAAAACAAGCCTGCAGAACTTGAACAGGATGATGTCATTATAAGGATGATGATAATCATGGCAATCAGGTGAAGTTCCTGATGACTGGAAAAACAGATACATAACCCCATTTTTCAAGGAGGGGAAAATGGATGACCCAGGGACTACAGAACAGGCAGTCTCACATCTGTGCCTGGATTCTCCTGGAAAGCATGCTGAGGCACATGAAAAACAAGAAGGTGCTTGGTGACAGCCAGCATGGCTTCACTAAGAGGAAATCCTGCCTGACCAATTTGGTGGCCTTCCATAATGGGAATACAGAACCAACAGACAGAGGCAAAGCAGTTGACGTCATCTGCCTGGACTTGTGCAAAGCATTCAACACTGTCCTGCAGGACATCGTTTTTTCTAAATTGGAGAGACATCAATTTGATAGGTGGACCGCTTGATGGATGAAGAACTGGCTGGATGGCCACACACAAACACTTATGGTCAATGGCTCAATGTTCAGTTGGAGACTAGTAACAAGTGATGTCCCTCAGGGATCAGTATTGGGACCAGTCTCATTCAACATCTTTGTCACTGACATGGACAGTGGGATTGAGCATGCCTCCCCCCAGGTTTGCATCTGACACCAAGCTGTGTGGTTTGGTTGATACACTGGAGGGAAGGAATGGCACCCAGAGTGACCTTGACATGCTTGTGAGGTGAGCTGATGCCAACCTGATGAAATTTAACCATGCCAAGTGCAAGGTCCTAAGCATGGGTCAGAGCAATCCCAGGCACAGCTACATATTGGGCAAGGAAGAGACTGAGAGCAGCCCTGCGGAGAAGAACTTGGGGGTGTTGGTCAATGAGAAACTTAACATGAGCTGGCAGTGTGCGCTCACAGCCCAGAAAGCCAACCGTATCCTGGGCTGCATCAAAAGGAGCGTGACCAGCTGGTCGAAGGAGGTGATCCTGCCCATCTATTCTGCTCTCCGGAGACCTCACTTGCAGTATTGTGTGCAGTTCTGGTGTCCTCAACATATAAAGGACATGGAACTTTTGGAGTAAGTCGAGAGGAGGGCCATGAGGTTGGTCAGGGGGCTGGAGCACTTCCCGGATGAAGACAGGTTGAGAAAGTTGGTGCTGCTCAGGGTGGAGAAGAGAAGTCTTCATGGAGACCTTATAGCAGCCTTCCAATATCTGAAGGGGGCCTGTAAGGATGCAGGGGAGGGACTCTTCATTAGGGACTATAGTGAGAGGACAAGGGGTAATGGGTTGAAACTTAAACATGGAAAGTTTAGATTGGATATAAGGAGGAAATTCTTTACTGTGAGGGTGGTGAGTCAGTGGAATGGGTTGTCCAGGGAAGCTGTGAATGCTTCATTCCTGGCAGTATTCAAGGCCAGGCTGGAGAGAGCCTTGTGTGGCATGGTTTAGTGTGAGGTGACCCCGTCCATGATGGTGGGGGAGTTGGAACTAGATGAAACAGTCCTGAGTGGTATCCTCTTGGTGAGCCTGGCTGAGCTGAAGGATTGCGCTAGATGATTTCCAGAGGTGATGCCCAACCTCAGCTTTCATGGTTAGGTGAAAATCTTCAGAGATTCACTAACTGTGTCACTGTACAAATGTGTAACTGGAAAACTCACTTTTGGAGAAATTAAATCCTGATTCTCTCTTCCAATACTCTTCAGGATGTGTCTCTATACTTCCAAAGGCACCTTTTGGACAATGAAATACTATTATTTATGGCAGAGGTAATGCATAATATGTTGTTGGAATCACTGCAAATATAATGTGTGACAGTAATGTACAACCACAGGCCATAGTTCTTCCAACAAAAGTTTATTTGCTGAACTACAGCAGTTCATTTTCTTACTATCTTATCAATCTATCTAGACTTACAGTTTGACATTGACTGTTGCATCTGATTTAAAAATGTAAGCATAGTGATTTAGAAACATAAGCATTTTTCTCTTCCCTTTTCAAATAGTAAAAACCTAAAAAACTCAAAATCTAGAAACTTTTGACAAACTGAATCCAACTATACCAAAAATTTCAGCTGAAGTACTTGAAAAATTTAATTCGGATACTTTCTTACAGAAGGCTACATTTTGCAGAAGAAAATGAAAAAAAAAAAAAAAAAAGTCCTTTAAATTTAAAAAACACACTTAAACATCACAGTAGAATCATAGAATCATACAACAGGGTTGGACAGGACCTTAAGATCATCTAGTTCCACCCCCCCTGCCATGAGCAGGGACACCTCACACTAAACCACACCACACAAGGGTCTGTCCAACCCGGCCTTAAACACTGCCAGCGATGGAGCATTCACAACTTCCCTGGACAATCCATTCTAGGGCCTCACCACCCTCACAGTAAAGAACATTTTCCTCATATCCAACCTAAACTTCCCCTGTTTAAGTTTGAACCCATTACCCCTTGCCCTATCACTACCATCCCTAATGAAGAGTCCATCCTTAGCATGCCTATAGGCCCCCTTCAGATATTGGAAGGCTGCTATGAGGTCTCCATGCAGCCTTCTCTTCTCCAGGCTCAACAGCCCCAACTTTCTCATCCTATCTTCATACGGGTGGTGCTCCAGTCCCGTGATCATCCTCGTGGCTCTTCTTTGGACTTTTTCCAAAAGTTCCATGTCCTTTATATGTTGAGGACACCAGAACTGCACACAGTGCTCCAAGTGAGGTCTCACAAGAGCAGAGTGTAGGATCATTGCAGCATTTATTTTTTACGAAATTGCTTTGAAACACAGAATGTATTGTGATGTTTCCATGACTACTTCCAATGATTCTGCAGCACCTGAAAAAAATTCTCAACCCAGAACTTTGACAAACAATAAATTTTCAAAAAATTTTCTCCAAATATTTGGTGGTATCTCATGGCTTAATTTCAGATGTGGGGGGGTTTTGTGATATCAGGAGTATTTTTACTTAAGTAATCAGAATGCCTTTCACAGATTTAATTCTTGAGGGAAGAAGATGTCCTCTGCTTGTGAGAGGCTGTGATAGATAACACTCCCTATAAAGTATTTCTCTGTTGTGGTTTAGGCCATAAACCAGCCATGCAGTTTGCTACATAGAGAATTGAAAGAATGCAACTCCCACAGGTTGAGATAAGAACAGTTTAGTAACTAAGGTATAACAAAAACCACTACTGCTACCACTAGTAATAATAATGACAAGAGAAATACAAGGGAAGAGAATACAACAGCTCACCATGTATA
>JAOEHX010058264.1:0-13891 GCA_025448015.1 Bolborhynchus lineola
TTGAAATGACAGAAGCTTGATGGTGGTGTAGTATTTCTTGGTTAGAACAAAATTATTGAAAAAATTACTGAAAAGCTTTTCATTTTCATGAATGTATTCACACTTTGTTGTAAAGGATTTTTAAATGTAATGGGTTGCTTTGAAAAGACACCTATAAAAAAATAACAAGAAAAATCTGTTATCAGAGATGTTCCAATTGTATTATTATTATTTCTCTTTTTTAAAGCTAGCTGGTTTAATTACTTGATTTGGTATCTCTGTAGGACACTGGAGTCACCTGATTATGACAGAAGCCAATGGCACATTCATATGGTTTGAAATCAGGAGTAGGTATTGTGCCAGTAAAAGAAAGAAAGAAGGTATCACTAAACTGGCTATAAAAAGTACTAACTTGAACTTGTTAAGAAATTAATGCAGTACTGTTTATAAACAATACATTTTAAAATTTATTTTTTTCTGTCATAACATCTGTATGCAGCAAGCTACCAGCAAGCTTTTTGTTTAGAGGAAACACTTCAGGTGTTGCCCAGTTTACAGGGTGCTAAAAGCCATTCAGCTGCTTACTCTGATTTGGAGGGAAAAGCTTTTTATCAGTGAACAGTGTGAGGCTTGCCAAGCTGATCAGCACCCATAGTCCTTGGTTAAAATCAGTGAGGCACAACACTTCCAAATAGGACCCTTGCCACACTGAGTGCTCTGCCTTTCACTGCTCCCCTCTGACTGGCATAAACTAAGGTGTTTTTCTCCTTTTCTCCCATGGATACGCTAACTTCTGTTCTAACCTGAAGAATAAAAACTCACTTTCGTGGTTTGTGGAGTCCATTTTCTTTTTTACAGAGGTACTTATCTGTCTTTGGTTCAGATATTTTCCTCACTAAGAAGTCAACATCAGCTTTTTACCCTCCTTGATGCACAGTGGATTTTTATTCCTAGAATTTTAAAAGCAGATTAAAAGGTCAAATGCATGGATGCAACTGCTTGTGTAAACGCATGCTTGCCTGCAGAAACAGAGTGCTGCACACTGCTTTTTATACCAGGTCCTAATTTTTCTGATTTCATTAACAATCAAGGAGAGAGTCTTCATTATATTAGTGTCAAAGCAGAACTACTCTAAGGGAGCTCCTTTAACAGAATTACTCTGGACTTACACCATATAATAAAGTTCAGGATTTCTATTCCATGTCTTCACAGATGAAAAGAGTAAGAAATCAATATTCATTTTTTAAGAGACTTTTAAAAAGACATTCTTACTTACTATTTATAGTTCTGCTTTTAGATATTAAACTGTGACAGAAATAATGAAAATAATGAGGAATATTTATGTTTGGCTGAAACTTTTAGCTAAAGTAATAGTTACCAGAAATAGGTATGTTTTTCAGCTTGAACTGTCAGCCTTTGCTATATCTATAGAGCGATGGGATCAAACAGTTTCTGTAATTACACTTCATAATTCTGGTATAATAGTAGCTAAATCTCATAACAGTTTGTAACACTACAGAAAAATAACAGAAAACCTACTTTAAAAAATCCCATTCTCATCTTGCTTTAAACAGAGTAAGTTATCTGAAAGCGAGAGAGCTAGTTATGTTAACTTAAGGCTTATTGTAAATAAGAACTTTACACAAAGGTGTTTGCCAAGGCACTACCAAAAAGAGACAGTAGTTCCTTTATATATTCAAAAACCCAGAGGACATGCTGTATCAGTCCTTTGAATGAAGAGTGCTGCCTGACAGGCTGCAGCTACTGTGGCATTCGGATTTGGGCCAAACATGCACTGCTGAAGTGGATCCCCAGATGTCCCATTTTAACATGCCTTGGTTTGGTTTTTGGGAAGGTTTGAGTTAGCAACATTCTTTCTGGAGAGGCTACATTGGAAGTTGCACCCCATTGTGTACTAGGTACCTCCAAACCTCAATGAGGACCCAACATCCGACCTGTGACTGTTTTGGTAGACAGTATCATGCTTTGTGTGCACTAGGCTTCTCAGCCTGAGCAACTGGGTTATACCTGTTGTATAGTAACACTCCTGAGCTGTTACCCAGTGAAGATGTAGGGTCCTTGTATACTACTTCTGCATTGTTCTGTATTGTTTCCTATTATAGACCTAGCTTCAAATTTGCACTAATAGGTTCCTAATACGTTTTGAAAGCATCAAAATGAAGCCCAGGTTGGAAACTTCAGCCTTGTTGACTTTCAGTGGGATCCAAATGCTCTTCATGTGTTTCTTTAATTTCTTTCCCAAACAGTTAAAAAATCTACATACCTTTATTAAGCCTCTGAATAGGGAAACTGTGGCAGAGATTAGGAATATGTAATGAGACTTCTATTGACATTAACATGCAGCCACCATAGAATGAATCTCAGCAGCTGCTTAGTGGTGCTAAGCAACTTGCTCAGCAATTTGCACCATGAAGTGGAAAAAGAATCTAAAAAGCCATCTCACCTTAATGGGAATTTAGCCAGGACATAAGAATTAATGCTGAAGTTAACAATCCTAATCTAAGGAGACCTGCTACAGAAAGTTTTATAAGCACCAGGAGCATTCTGGGTTCCTATTTCATCTGGAAGGGATACCAATGCTGCAAAAATAACCCATGGATCTTGAGATGATATAACTGAGGAAGCCCGTCGACCTTGCCTAAATCTAACTCAGTTTGTAAAATCTCAGAGAGCACCAGGCCAGGTGGCCCAGGGAAACACGAATGTATTTATATGTACATTGTGTGTATTCTTCCAGACAAGATGTAAAGTTACGGAATGTGTTACGCATTTCAGATATATTCAGGGAAAAACAAAATCCAGATGTGTAGCAACCTGGACTTCCTGTGGTGAAAAGACAAAAAAAACCTTTTGACTTAAACAAAACCAAGATTTAAATAAGCTTCTTAGTGATTTCCTCTTTTATTTAGGAAACATTCATTTGCTCAATCTTAAACACACTAGCTTATTAAACAAAGCTCCATTTGACATATTTGGCATCATGATCTGGCCCCAGTTTTGTTAATTTGGGTGATTCCTATTTTAACTCTATGAGTTATTCATTTGAATCTCGCTTGTCTCTACTAGGCAAAATTGGCAAGTGTACAATAAACAGGATGCATAAAAGCTGATACTTTAATGCAGTGACCATAATTTGATTAAGCTACATCCTACTCTGAAAAAAAAACCTTATTATGCAGCAGTAAAAACAAATTTCTGTATGGGCTGTACTACTTACCCTCAGTAAATAAAATGCAGTAACATCTGAGCATATGAAGCCTGCCACATGTAGCTGACTGGGAAGTGCTTTCTTTATTCTTTTCCTGTTTCTTTTCCCTCTTCACCTTCTCCTTCTATTTTCTTCTTTTATTTCATTTTTTTAAAAATTATTTTTCTTTTACTTTCTCTTTCTCTCTTTTTCATTTTAAAACTGCATTATGATAATGGTGGATTGACAAGAAGCATACATGATTTCGTCCTATAGTTATCATCAAAAATAAAATATTTTGACTGTATGTTGTCATGCTATTCTAATGTGTTAAAGTATACTTCTTACATAAGCAAAATTGTAAAAAAGATAGGATGTGTATGTACATTTTTTGATCTAACATTTATTATTGAAACTCTAAAGAAAGACTGCTGAATCCACAGTGTTTAGAGGATTTTTATACCTAGAATAAAGAATAAGTCTATTTCTTATTTTGATCTTACTGCTTGACTATATACTGTAGAACTTAGAAGCAGAGACTAAAATGAACAGAGGGTGTTAAACAAGTGGATAAAAAGGGGAGGAGAAAGAGATTGATCCTTTATGCTCATAACACCACCAGTCTGTGGATAAGCAGTATTATTATTATTATTTCTGCTAAATTTTTAGTTATATTTGGCAAATGCATATTAATCCCCCTTTTTTGGTCCTTGCATGCTCTTTACATTTTACTGAACCTTCCTAAATAATATTTCTCAGCTTTGGGTTTTCTTGTTCATTCCAAAGCTAAACCACATCACAGGGCCTTGATCAACTCCCCTCTCAATTGCTGCAGCCTTCTTTCCCCTTGACAAAAGCAGTCTTGCCCCAGCACTACAGCAAAGATTTTTCTCTGTGTCTCTTGCACTGACCATGCAGCCCCTCTTTTTGATTTCCACATGCTTTCACTTCTGTATATCAAATGTAAGCTGCTTGTCTTCACTTCCAAGGATTTTTTTGGCCTATTCCCACTGTCATCATGACAGACTGAACTACCACATAGATGGAAAAAACACCAAGCAGGTGGTTGCAATTAACCACCTATCTTTTTAAGAGCTGGTGGGAGCAAGGAGAGATCTGAGTGACATATAATCAGGCCCAGCTCATTCTGAGAACACCTCCTGTGGTGAAGAAGGGTAGATGTTGAAGGCATATCAAAGGGAAAACAGCTCAGGAAAAGGAGGAAGGATGAAAGGCAATAGCTCAGTGAATTAAAATAAAAGAAGGACTGGAACTGAAAGTAAGTGGGGACCCAGCAATCCCACAGCTGAGTGCAGTGCAATGCAATGATGAGACACAGATGAAAGTGTTCAAGAAATGCTTGCCACAGATCTCTTCCCATTGTTGAGTTGATGTTTTATTGGACTTAATCTGCCATAAACACTGGGTGTGACCCTTCTGGGGAGAGCACTTCAAGGGTTCCCCCAGATATGCTGTCTGCCTGAAACCCACTGCATGTGTGACGGTCAATTATAATTACATGCTTTATGTAGTGAATTCGTACCTCTATGGGACCCAAAGTATGAAGAAATCCTTGTCCAGGAGTCACAAAGTCTGAATTTACACTGTTATCTTCCAGAGCAGTTTGGCCAGGATGAAGAGGGCTCCTACTTGACTGTGCTCACCTTCCTTTAAATATCTGCAAACTTCCTTTTCTCTCAATGTGACAATCTCCGTGAAGAAATTGCAACTGTGCTTACAGACAATCCTTGATTGGGCTGCTTATCTTTGTGAAGGCCACCAAAAGCTTAGTTTAGTCAAACTATGTTAGTAAGTGTCCTTTTTATAGAATATAATAGTCATTTGGGATTTATGGCTTAGCATCTTGCCCTTTTGCTCTTTGCAAGGATTCTCAAGGATCACTGTAATCAAAGATCGTTCCCTGCAAGTCGTTGTAATAAATCTTTCATCCCAGTTGGTAGATGTTTCAGTCTCTTGCATCTTGTGTGCAGTATTTAATTATCTTTTGTTGTTTAAGGGCATGAATAAAGACAAAAGCAGAAAGCAGGATTCACAGCATCCTTCCATTGTGAAAGTCTTCTCGTACTAGGTTGGCTAAAGTAATTAAATGTTTTTTACCATTTCTTGTATATTTTTAGCACAGGGTGACATTAGCTATTTTGCATTTGGGCAAGAAGAAAGAAGAGTGTTTGCACAAAGGATTGTTTTCTAGGCTGGACGCAAAATTCTAGCAAGTGCATCTGCATTGTTACAAGGGTGAATTTTTCCATTGAACTTGGCACTTGTACATTCTTTAGCTAGCCACTTTGAAGCCTTCAACACTGCAAGCCTGCTGGGTCCCTCAGCCTCTCTTCTGTATTTCCAAACATGAAATAAAATTTTACAATATTCATTTTAGCAGTTGAAGGGACATTGTTTACCTTACAAAGAAGATGAAGACTCCCTTTCTACAAGAAGTGGCATGGAAAAGATGAGGGGTAATGGGTGCAAGTTACTTACAAGGAGATTCCAGTTGGACACTAAGGGAAAATATCTCTCAATGAGAACTGTAGAGTACATGGGCTTTTATGTGAAGTCCTAACTGCTCAGGCTTTATCAGTTATCCTTCCTAAAACGTTTCCAAAGTCCCTGTCCACTGTTAAACAAACATGCTGCATTAGACCAATTTTGATACATATGGTTTTTCAGGACTGATTCAAGTAAGGAAGTTCAGATAAATAAAAGTTTTCCAAAACAATTTAGCTCAGCTAGCATTTAAAATATTCTTAGAAATACCCTATTTTTTCTCATTGAAAGACTTTAACCTTCAGTCTCATTTTTAAAATGTCATGTATATTTCATGTATAAAACTAACAATAACCAGTACAATAAAAGTCAAGTGGCTTAATTTTAAAACATTGCTTTAATTTCTATAACTCTCTTACTATGGAAAGAAATGTCTTGTAAAAAATATAAAACTGTTCATCTATCACTACCCCTAACATGCTATCAAGGATATCTCTTTAACTTTAATTGTTCTTCAGTGAAGCATTCAATTTCCTGTTCTCTGTTCCTGTGGTTCTTCTGTCTTTGCTCAGAAACGGAATACTTTTTAGCATTGAAATTGCCCAAAACGCATTTGTTAAACAGTATAATTTTAAAGTTTTCAAATATTGAAGGAAAGTCAATATATTTTGCCCAAGAGCACTGTGCTCTGCTTTAATTTTTGCAAACAGAATTTTTTAGCAGCTTTACCAAACATTGACAAAGTACTATATTTATTATTTATATAATGGCTTTAATGAATTAACCATAGATCATACTTAATCATGATATCAAAAAAAGACAAGAACTGAAAAAACTCATATATGGTGAAGTATTTGACCTTCTGTAATTAGAGAAGGAAGCACAACACAGGTGTCTTTTTGTAGTTAGCAGTAATACTCCTGAGAAAGTACCTACATTGAAAGTTACAATGTGTTTCTACTCAAAACCAGTTCAAGTAAAGTGGAAACATAACTTCACAGCACAGTCCTTATTCAAAGTATAAATTGGTGTTTATAATCACTAGCACACCAAACCATGGGCCATGTTGTCTTTGATGCTGGTATAGACAATTTAATTGGCTTCTGGAGGGTTTGGCTAACAGGAGAGAGAACTAAACGCACAGCTTAATATATTACCTGTCAGGTTAGGGTACTGATGATTATCTTTGTTAGGATCAAAGTGAAACCCATCAGAAATGAAAGACCAGAAAAATCACTGGCTGCTTAAAAAAAGAGAAGGTATCAATATTTCTTTTTTTCCTTTTGCCTTTTCTTAGCTCAGTTTTCTTATTCTTTTTTTGCAACCACCAAGAAGCTATGAACTTCCCAGTAGCCTCAAATGATCTTTCTTTTGAATAATGCTTACTTCATAATCCATGTATTATGTCTTAGTTGTCAAAACAAAGCATTGCTTTTGGTAAGCATTGCTTTTTTGGTAAGATGACATTTTTTACATTGGATTTGAAAGCAAAAATGTTTTTTGGATATCCGACTATATTTTGACTTCCAATTTTTCTCGGAGATGCCACATGCCTCTGATCCCACCTTTTCTTTCTCTGAATGCATCATTTTTCAGGCTTTAGTTGTTTCTGAAAGGAGCCCTGCATCTCAAAGTGGCCATAGTAGAAGTTCCTTATACTCAGCATTGGTAAAGAATAGCCCTCCACCCACCTTATCTGCCCTCTTCAGGATTTCCTAAATCTTTCCATGGTTTCCCCTCAGGCATCTCTCCTCTAACTCAAACCTGCTTAACCTTTCCACACAAAACAGCTGCTCCATCTCTTCAATCATTTTCATTGTACTTCTCTGTGCCCTTTCCAGCAACAGTCCTATCAGAGATGTGGAGGCTGAAACTGCTCATAGTAACAGTTAACTGATTTAATACTCAATTCTTAACTATTGATTTAATCTTCCATATAGAATTCTGGTAATTCAAAGTATGGATTTTCTCGAGCGTGGCTGGTATAATGTTATGCTAACGATTAGGTCACTTAAAACTGTGCTTTGAAAACAGTATTTTTTTTTAAAGCTGCATTATTCTTTGACCAGCAAGGTGCCCTGGAAGTCAAGCACAGGGAAACTCAACATTACTATACCTAGCTGTTGCCTGGGAGCCTGAGCCCCAGGCTGAAAACCAGACAGATGTGCATGAACCTGTGTAGAACCTAGCAAGGTGGGGGTGCCTCAAAATGGGGTTTGCAATAGGCAGCATACTGACACTTCACCAGCAGAAGGTACAAGTGAAGAAAGATAGTCTCATCCATATTTAGACCAGTATCTTGAAGCCAGAACTGGCATTTTGGTATTTCCTCCCCATATTCCTGTATTGTTCCAAGCTCCTTTCTCCCTAAAACTACTGATGATGATCGATGAAACAAGGATCTCGTTTTTAACCTGCAAACCTGCAGTCAAACAAATAGGAGGGAGGTAACCCTGTTTCAGTTTGTGAGCTCTGGACTTGCTGGTGGAACACAGGGCAAAACAGCAGAGACTTGCAAACCCAGTGCACAAGGTATTGAGCATATCCCTGCTGCCACTGCTCACAGGGCTTTGGTATGAACACTCCTGGACTCACACTAGTGCAAAAGAAAAGATCTTATTTCTCCTGTTTACTTGGCAATAAAAAGTGCAAGTAGCATGCCAAACATACCCCTGCTCCTTCTGGAATTGCAGAGACTTTAATAATTTACAAAGTCTTCCAGAACACTTTTTCCCCCCTCCTCTCTCAAATGCCTTGAAAGCAGTGTAGAAAATGGGGCATAGATTAGCTTAAATGTTTCCATCTGGAGGGAATGTAGCTGTAAATTAGTGGACTCAAATAAAGTAGTTAAATGCACATAAAAATGAAGTCCTTCCAAAACACAGCTTTGCTAACGACATGACATTTAGTTATGTGTTCATAGACAGGCTCTAACCAGTGTCAGTGGTGAAGGTAGACATTTAGCTTTGCTTAGGAGGTGTGAAGTACCTGCTTGTATAAGATATCAGTTATCAAAGGAGAACAGTTCTTTTCGATGTGTGTATAACTGCTGTTATCAATTTCAAAGCTTTGGCGTATTAAGTAGCTGACATTTTGTATTGGTCTGTGTGACATATGAGTTGCTGTGCTTCTAGGTAACCTGCATGCTTTAAAAAATTAAATATTAGGCTTAGTATTGCCCCACAAAAAACAGTTTGTTTGTTTTTTTTTTTTTTTTTTGTTTTGTTGTTGTTGTTGTTATTTGTTTGGTTTGGTTCTTTGTCTGCAAAGAAACAATATAGGCAAAATGATACTAAAATTGTTTCCTTGAGCTGGGAATCAGGACAAATCCCTGAAGAATACCTAATGACTTAATAGGTTATGAGTATAACTGGCCAGATATTTGATAAAACATTTTTACTAGAAAACACTACTTTGTAGATCTAAATAGCCACAGAGAAGGCAGACTTACTTTTTTGAACAGCATATTAATATAGAAATACAGAAGTTGTTGGTGCTGCACATATTACATGTAAAAATAACAATGTCAGGATTTCTATAATTAAATTGACTCTACTTTTGAAATTAAAAGTGTAAATTAATGCACATATACATTAGAAAGGAAGAAAAACCCTGGGAAAGAGAACAGCCCAAATCTGTGCAAAATATTAAACTATAGGAGATTGACCTATAAAAAAGTAAAGACACTTTCATGCTGTTAATGAGCTAAAGTGACTCACTGAAGGACCCGGCAATTTTCTGACCCTGCAGACTGGAACGAGTGAAAGCAGGAAGACTTTTTTCTAGTAGCAGTGAGCTTTTAGGTCTGCTTAGATATATGAAAATATGTCATCAATTTGCTATGCTGAATTTTGAGGACAGTGTGTGTATTAAGAGGCTCAGGGCTACTCCATCTTAGTTTGACAGTAGCAGGTAGGTTGAGATCCTGCTCATTCTGAACTCTTTCTGCATATAGAGCCAGTTCATCCTAAGTGAGATGGAAAGAATCTCCCTCTAGAGATCTTTCAAAAAGTTTACCCCACTGTTATGATGATACTAGAATCTCATGCATTTAAAATCCCTAGTTTACAAGGGCTTAAGCAGTGGAGGGGAAGCAAATCTTAGGACTAGAACCTACTGTATTTAAGTCTGTAAATATTTCTTATGAGTAATTAATATTACTATGATAGTCTTCCTCCTGATTTATTTCCAGAGTTTTTGCACACTTAACAAAGAAAGCAATAAACAATTATTGTGAAGTTTCAGAGACATAATGGATTTTTTGGAGGCTCACATAGGAATCCCAGCTACACTGAAGAAGAGACTTCACATCTTCTTTTCCTCTCAAGATTTGTAAAGTAGAATTATTTTAAGTAATACAGGAAAAATCCTGGAAAGACCTTAAAAACGATAGGAGGATTCTGTAGGCTAAAATATTTTGCATTAAGTACAAAACTTGGAAGGGGTCTAAACACCCATGATGGCATTTCTGCAGCTGTAATTTCCAGTAACACTCAGGTCCTTGATAGAACCATAATCCAAAACAAAAACCCTCTTTATGTTTAACATTTCTTTCTTGTATATGATTAGCTTGTGCTTATATTCTTATGAACATAGGAAAGATTGCTGTGATGGTCTTTCCTGTACTTCCAATGTAAGTGCAGACTAGGTTCAGTTCTATTCCATTTATCGGAACTGGTAGGTATACAAGGAAATGGATAAAAAACACCCAGGCTTAAAGTCTACTGACATTTGATGGCTGCATTTGTGCGTCAGATGGGCGCACTTAATGCTGTAAACCTCTGCTCTATCTTCCAGGTTATCTGCCCTCGGGGACCTTTCAGAGTACAGCTTGACCCTTCTCCAAGAAAATACAAGGATTCACAGAAGAGACAGAGGGCAGTGGGAGAATGTCACAGTTGAGACAGCCAAAAATCATGCGCAAACGTATTTTTGGTGACTTAGTAGGAAGAAAAAATAGAGAGGTGCTTTATTACTACAAACCACTACTTATATACCTTTTCTAATACACATGTGTCTTTTTAGCCACTGGTTAATATTAGTTAGCATGGCACATTATTGGATTTACCTCATTACTAAAGTCCATTGTTTCGCCAAGTTCTTTCTTTGTAGCTAGTTACTCCTCTTATCTGACTCTCCTCCAGATGCCTTTTACTTTCCTATTTGGTTGCCTTCTACTTTCCCACTTGGGTGCCTTCTGCTTTCCTATTCGGATACCTTCGGTGCCTCATTTCTCATAGATACACTTTACCATCTCTGAGACTGAGTTCTAACTTCATGCCTTCAGTGAGAGAATCCACAGGCGTTCCATAGCCCCCCACCACAGGAGAACAGTTTTTTACCAGCTCTTAGTGCAATGCAGAAATATGCTATAGCTTCAGTGCAGATTAAAAACCAGTATATCATATATTCATGGTGCCCTTATTTACGTTTCTGTAAAGGTATGGTATTAATCCTGAAATCCCTTTTGTGATATTAGTTAAAAATTTAAGGTGAAGTGGAAGCTGCAATTCTGAGTTCCATTCAGGTGATGAGAGCAGGAAAAAATGTGATGCAACTGTACAGATTTTTTTGTTGTTGCTCACTCTCAGCTATTTACTGGTCAGCTCAGAACCATGCCCTTGCACAAAGCACTACTGGTGGCAGCAAGCTATTAGCTTACAGCACCTTGGGCACAAGGGAAAAGAGAGAATAGTATAGAAAAGCATTTTCAACAGACTTGGATATAACATTCAATCAAACCTTCTATATGCATACAGATTCTCTCTGAAAATCCTCAGTGTTCCACTTGATGTGTGTGTGTGTAGGGAAAGCATGAACATGAAGCAAATCTCCTGATAAAAAGGCTCAGAATGGTATATATGACACTTTTGTAATAAGTAATGGAAAGATAGCACTTGAAAAGACATTTAGTTGATACTTCACATTGTGATTTCTCTGATCACAAACATGGTTTGAGAAGGTCCTAGTCCCTTCTGTTTGCAGCTGCTTTCCTCTCATAAATCATTGTCTCCTTTGTTGTGCCAATGCAACTGTTTATACAGGGTTTTTTCTCTGAGAAGTATGGCTCATATTAACTAGAGCTCATACCCTCTTCCTGGTTTTAATCCTAAATCCTTTTTCACTGATCTGGTTGACAGCATACCCCCACAACAAATTAAATCCCATCATGAAGGATTATGTTGCTTGCTACTGTCCAGCCTAACTAAACCTACTGCTAATCAAATGAACTTATTGGTTTGTCTCTACTTTTGCACTTGTGAAGACCAAATAACTGATTCTGGGAGACAGACCAGCAAGGGAAAATAACACTAAACAACCAGCTCAAAACACATCCTTCCGTGTTGGTTTGGGATCCCTGGCTGTCTCACAATGGGGCCAGTGTAGGTGTAAGTGCTTGATCAGCTCAACTACAATATGAAGCAGCTCCTGTAAGGAACAGTAGTGTGGCACGTGGTTTAGAACTCTCTTGAGATGAATAATTCAACTGCTGCCGGAAAACAGTACTATAAGATACAGCTTTGGCATAAACCCCAAATGGGGTACTGCCATGGGAATCACATGCTATTCATGCATTTCTGTTGGGTGAAGGTGCTTACTTTATGTGCTGCGAGTGAAAGCTCCTGATTCAAGATTCAGGAAAGTCTTCTTCATTAGATCTTCATTTATGTCCCCTTTTTGCAGGGGATATTTTTCTTTTGCCTTTCATCATGTCAAAAGCTGTACTAACAGCAATTGGTATTATATTACTCCCCAAGAGCCTGATTTTGCTACCATAATTTACACAAATAATTTCCACTTGTTAACAAGTCCCGGTGGGAATATCTTCTTAGGAACTACATGGGCAGATAAGTAGCACATTCAGGGATTAAGTTCTAAACTTAATGTAAAACTACCTGTTTCTGGGCACTTCTTGTAAGGTCATGGTGCACATTTTTCTGTTATATATTAGTTGCTACAAATCTCTGACTGACTTTACTTTTGTAATGCAGTTCAATAGTAAATACTTTTGTGTTAAAAATATCTTATGGCACAAGTTTTTGTGTCTTTTGCCAAGTTGTTTTTGTTTGTTTGTTTTTTTTCTTTCTTTTCCACACTGTAAAGAAGAAAAAGGAAATGGTTTATAAGAATACAGTTAATAATGTTCATATGGTTGACTGTCATATAAGGTAGATGCAATATCTATTCCAAGAGAATGGAAGAGATAGAAAGAGATGTAATTATTCAGATAATCATAAACTATGGATATTTTAAAGAAGTAGGGATAGTTGGAATTTGAGTAGTTTTATTTTCATTGTTTTTATCCTTTAAGTCTTTTAGTTCCTTGGATTAGCACTACAGAGATAATTGACTAGTCCTGCCATGATACTGCCAAGAGTGCTAATGCTTTATTTAATAAAATAAAGATATTTGTTTTGAGTTTTACTGTTTTAGAATGCACATAACCAAGCAGAAGCTTGTTCCGAAGTTTGCTGCATGAATTCAAATGTCCTTGCAAGGTTAAGGACTGTTCATTTAGAGTTCCCATATTTCCACCAATTAAAAGTGTGCTCAGTTTGTCTTCCTGCACATTTGATCAGCTGTGTCCTGTCTCTCAGGCCTTGCTAAAAATTCCAGACAAGCAACATTAATAATATACATATGCATTTACAAACAATACATACATCAATTAGTTTTCCTCATTTTTATTAGCGTGTTGATGGGTATGAAGTAGACAATCCTTCATGTTCCTTTCCAGCTCCTCTTTTTACTATACCAGCATTCATAAATAGGCAGAGCTCTGTTTTTCAGTGGTCTGCCTGCGGTTAACTCTCTCATTCCTTCTAAGCAATGTTTGGCATGAACTGTGGAAGGTATTTTTGCTAAAAACTCTATGTAGTTTTTGTAGCTATGAATGGTTAATCAATTAAGGCAAAACAGAGTCTAGTTCTGAAAAGAAATCAGGTTATGCTTTTCGTGCTTCTCAGGGCCTGTGTCATTTTAAAAATACTAGAGATCTCTTAACTGTGTTTGCTAATCACCTCTCTTCCTTCACAATGGTGCTTAATCAGAGAAAGTTTCTAATGGGCCTATTATTTCTGCATAAAAACAAATACAGAAAGTGACTTCTCTTCTATCTTGTAGAAAATACACTCTTAATACAGAGGTGTGATCCAAACTGGTCTCCTTGATTTTTCCATGTACAAGGAGCTGACTTAT
>JAOEHX010058273.1:0-31813 GCA_025448015.1 Bolborhynchus lineola
ATAAATACACAATATAAACACTTAAATACATAATTCATACACTCATTGTGTACATAACAATAAATAAATATTATTTTATATATTTATATGACTTACTGATGACCAGTACAGTGGTTATGATGTGTGGCAAGGAAGAAGTTATCTAGGGCCATATGATTCCCTAGTTGAACTGTGCAAGGAATTAGAATTCACCTTTTTTTGATTGTTTTGGCAGTGCTCTCTAGGGGAAGGCTTCTATTGGAATTCTCTGGACTTCCCATTCTCATCTATGTATCCAAAATTATAAAATGGATATGTGCTTGTTTAGAGTACCAGAGCAATTTCCATTCAGTTTTACCTCCTGTTGAAGTCTACTGAAAAGTAGCTATGTACTTGTGATAACACCCTCCACCTTGAAATGAAAATAATTTCATTAATAGGGGTGAAGCTTTTCAGGTGCTGTATGTTTCCTGGAAAGTTCGGAGTACCAACAACTCAAAATAGGACCCTTGGCACTTTTGGTGTCAGGTCCTTTGATCTTGCAAATGTGAAGTTGACAAGCTTGGGCAAATGTCTTTCTAGTATTTCTGACCTCTAGCTCATCACAGACTCTCCATGGTACTTGCTTGATGTTAGTAAATTGTTTCTTCACTTAATAGTCATCTATATGTAATGAATACAATATTACTCTTGAGGTTGTCACTGACAGTTGCAAGAGCATTCCTGGTAAGAGAGCTACATGTTGATTACCTGAACTGCCACACACCACATTCTGGTTCTAATCAGCATTCCAGCTGAGGGTTGTCTGCATTTCAGATACTTTAATAGCCAGTATAATATGGAGAATTTATGGTTTTCTCATTAAAACATGCTGCTGAGCCTCTTTTTGCCTCACTCTTGTTTTCTTAAATTTAGGGGGAAAAAAAAATCTGTTCTTTTTATAACAATGAAAGAGTCTCATTTTAAATAAAACCTTCCTCAATTATGATGTGTTTTAGTTCAGCAGACTGTAGTACTATCAAAATATATAGTAGTATGATCATAATAGGGACAAATAGCCTGTAAATATTTCACAGCTACATTGTTTCAGGGTATTTTACTGAACACTGTGCTGTACAGCAAAGTAATTTTTCATACTTTTCTGTCACTGCAGGACAAGTTGTCTTATTATGTGTGCTTTAGTGACATATTGATACCTTGGGCAACACACAAATTTATGAATTACAACAGCAAACTTCACCCTTTCTGTCAGACTTTTAATGAAAATCCTCTATCAACCTCAAATAGACAGATTTCCTGCTCTGAAGCACCACTCCCACCTCCTACCTTATATTTAGCTTTTCTAGTCTTTCTCCAGGCCTCTTACACTTTGAGATGATCTTTTCCCAGAGACAACAGTTTGTAGTTGCAAACTCACCTTCAGTTTCCTTCGGAATTACCTGTCCAGTAAATATCTTATGGAATTAAAAAAATCATCAAAAAGCACTTGAAGAAGCTACTCATATTGTTATTGCATTTACATTTTACCCAACCCACAAATTCATCACAGATATTTCAAATAATTTATGCAAGCATTACATGGTGTCGTGGTTGCACAAAAACCAGAGCAGTGTAGGTAAGCATGCAATGATGTGCAAGTATTTTGCCAGTGAGGTGCAATGCAGAAACTCAACTAATACCCTGGTTTCTGGAAGTGTGAGGCAAGCCTTCTTTCTCAACAAAAATCAGCTAATAAGGATTTGAAATCACTCATTCAGCTGGATACTTCTCAGTTGCAGAGCTGTGTGCTATGTCTGTACTGTGACTGGTAAAACCAAGTAAAATGGCTCATCAAGCGGATCAAACCATAAAAAAAACATCTTTTACCAATGATTACTAAGTTTATGCTGCTGTAACCATCCTTCACCTTTAGTGATAATTTCTGGTACTTGGGGAACTCCTCTTGCCTCGTGTACCTCTGCAAATACAGTTGTCTTGTTTATGCTTGGCATAAAAGTCTGGTGTTGCAATGGGTACAAAGTAATTCTTTAACAACTGACATGAAGGCAGAGGCCATAGCAGTTGAACTGGACGATGTCATGGAAGTTAACTGTGTCAGAGGAATATACAAAAATATATTTATTATATCAGCCAGAATTCTTGGAAAAGGCAAGAGATCAAACTGGATTATTCAAGAAAAATGTGAAGGGAAACAACCTTAATCATCACCTCTGTAGTTAGCAGGCTAAAGTGATTAAGAAATTTGCAGTCCATATCTCCTCCACACAAATATAGTAACACAGAAAAACTTCCTAGCACAGCACTGATGGCCTTTCCTATTAACAGGATACAAATGACACAGGAAAGATAGGTGGCCCTTTACCATTTATCTGTACTATAGTAAGTCCCACAGAGTGAAGTATGAAGTTTCAGCCAAGGAACAAAGGGGAATAGTTCATTCAGGAAGAGATTAGATCACCTCTTTGAGCAATTTTCCCTTTAAGCAGATCCTCAAAATTCCAGGCACAGCACCAAAGGCATCATGGTTTAGGGGCTGCCTGTTACTGTGCTGACTTGCTGATGTGGCCTACAAGGCCACAGGAATTTCCTGATGAATTAAGGCTGTAGAGGGTAAATATTTAACTATGACATGAATAAATATATTTAATATTTAAATTATAATGGCAGTGATCCTAAATCCTCATTTCAGCTACTTTTATCTGCATGTGAATGACCAATTTTCAAAGGTTGTAGCAGTCGTCATTGAGTCCTTTGGTGTTGGAGGAGACTTAAGAGAGCCAGGTTGTATATAAAACGTTTCTATGAGATTTCAGAAATATCAAGCCATTTCTACACAGTTGTTTTTTTGTTTTTTTGTTTTTTTTTTTTTTAATAATATATTAGGATTTTAGAACTAGTGCTCTGATAGTAAAATAATTATCTGAAGATTGCTTGCCTTCTTGAAACATAAATGCATGACTCAGAAGAGAGAAAAGTGTGTAATGACCCTATGTTTCATCCTCACTTTACCCACATGCTGACCTGATGGGAGAGTTTTAAAGAAGAGCTTTATTTAATACAGTTCTTTTTCCTGCAAAAGACTTCTGTGTGAGAACTGAAACACCCAGAAGACAATTATTGCTAAAGCTATTCAAAGTTGAACATGCGAAAGTAAAAATAAACACATTTAAGTAGAGCCATAGGTTGCTTCATCCAAATTGAAAATTCATTCAACAGAATGCTTAGGAAAAAAATAATTACAAAATCATTTAACAAAAACTATAATATTTTTTTCCTAAATCTCTGCTTTGGAAGACCATATTTGCAGGCAAGATATTCAGAAAGAAAAATAAATGTTTACAATCATAGGCTGACAACTTTAAAACATTCACAAATAATATGCTCCAAAAGGCAGGCAAATCTGTGACAGACCTGAAGATAAATGTAAAACATCTGTAGAGATTGTACTAAGAGTCTTCCTTTCATTTTTGTGGGTACTTAAAATGTGTCCTGTGGATTTGAAGTGTACTAAAAGTCAAATATTAAAGCACATTTTAAAATAGTAAATCTACACATTCAGAGTCAGATTTTTTTTCACCTACAGTCAGGAAGTAAGAACCCCACTTTGAAGGCTGGAGAGCCTTTGATAATGTCTGCAAGTTGGTTGTATGTTTAAAATAGTGGACAGGCACCAGTGCTTGCCTCTTTGAAAACTTGTAAGTTCCCTCTGCAGATTTAGGCTGGTGCGGATCACAGATGAGGAAACTGAAAGCCTAGCCTGCTAAATAGTGTTATCCCTAAAAGAGAAGTTTCATAACATAGATAATATCTTTCAAGAAAACCCTCTTGCACACAGAAAGCCTTTAAAGGAAGTTCAGATGTGAAAAAGGCAGGATCAGTCTATAAATTGCATACTAGCCTGCAGCAGAAATAGTTTTTAGATTCAAAATTGATTAGCACCAATCTGATCATCTATGCTCCAGTGTGAAAGAAGACATGCTGTCAAAAAGAGACAAATTACCTTCTAAGGTCTTCTGCTCATACTCCCATTTTTCTCCCACAGTTCTCTAGTCTTTTCTTAATTTTCTGGCAGGAATGTTAATAGTGTATCCTATCTCTAGGGTAATCTATCAAGCCTATTTGCCTGCTTGGTACACAGGGAGAAGAAAGAATGCGAGGACCCAAATCCTCAGGCAGAACAGACACAGAAGGGAATTCTGCTAACTGGAACAAGTGGATTTTGGCTGTTCCCATACATTCTTATTGCAGAAGGGATACCTGGTACATTATTTGCAGCAAGACAAGTAGCAAAAACATGACAAATGGCAAGAATAAACTCCAAAACCAAAACCAACAACAACAAAATCCCAGAAGACCTGATGAAAAATTATATATTTATGTCAAGTCCTATTGAAGAAGCAGGTGCTGTGCATACACGGGTTTGTTTTGCAACATATGTACATGTAAGGACAGAAACACGGCTGGGATGGGAAGTACAACTGTCCAATATTTTTACTAGAATATGTGAAAATTCTTGCCTCATATACATTCTGTAAAGAACAAAAACAAAGGCACACATAATTTATCAGCAGCACAGCATGGGTACTCATTCACAGAGAATTAATGCATGTACAATATGCAAGATTTCATCTTGCTACCAACTCTTTTATTTTTGAGCCAACAGGTCAATTCTAGAGAACAACAAATTGACAGCAAGTTAGTACTTTAAAATGTAAGACTAGATTTAAGCCACAACACTTGGAAACAGATTTTAGTGTATGTTACACCAAACACTCCAAAAATCTAAATGCATATCTGTGTGTATGTGCATGTGTATATATGTGTGCACACACTCATGCACCAGGATGAGATGTCCAAGGGAAAGGAATTCTGCAGACTGCTTGCAGAATTTTTTATCAGCTATTTACTCAGGGATCTTCAACATAGATTTTCCAACAGCAAGACTATAATTGCACTTTCAGCCTATTTCTCTCTCATTTAAATGGGGAACAATAACACAGATTACATGACTTACCAAGTACTACCATATAACAGAACTTTACAGTACCTTTGTTAAAGATCTATTCACCTATTCCACCCTAAAATTAGCGTAGTTCTCTATTACCTTTTTTTTTTTTTTATTTCATTTCTGCTCCTAGAAGATGGTCAAGGCAGCATAAGAAATTTCTTTTAGTCATGCAACCCTGATTTTCTATATGGCTTTCTTGAGGGATTTAAAAGTTGTCTTAATCAAATTTTGTTTCTTTGATTGGTTGATTTGATTTGGTTAAATTCTGAAAGCAAAACATTTTTGCAAATGTAGAATACTGCAACTTGAGCATCTTTCCAGCTGACCCTATACCTGTCTTGCTTTGACTGTCTGTACCCAAATGTTTGTTCTGTGTTGAACATAGCCCCACTGTTAGTCTTGTTTAGATGAGGATGTTGCACTAGTTCGACTTGCATCAGTTTTAAGTAGGGATAATTAAACCAGTGCGAGTCCCTGGGTAGACTTATCTCACCTTTAGAGTGACTTACAGTGTTTTAGATTAACCTACTTCTTAACTAAGGTAATGAAAAGCAAAGCTTGATTTTTGTGCAGGAACATTAAAGGGAATGTAGTGCAAATGTTCAACAATTTATGGCATTTCTAAGTTACCCTTCCAGGTGAATGTTCACCACCCTGGTGTTTCATAACACTGTCTAAATTATGCACATATGGTTTCACAGGAATAACCTTGAATTAAAGTACACTTCTTCCATAAGAAAAAGAGCCCTTCCTATGAAATAAGGAACTATTTCAATTTCCTTTTCCTGATCAAACTACAACCCTTTAACAAGAGAGGAAATCCGTATGCTACTGGGAAGACTTTTACACCAAGGCCGTTAATTTAAGACACTTGAGCTGCTGGTGCTGAAGATAAGGTTCACAGCACAGCTAAAAACATGATAGTGGTTCTAGAAGGTCTTAATTTACTACCTCATCATTGTTTGCATCATCTTGCAAATACAAAGGGGACTGAACTAAGCTGAACCATAAATTTGAATGAATATGAGTAGGTTGTTAAGCATCTTCACTTTCCTAGAAATCATTTAAGTGAGTTCAGTTTTGACGATGACAAGTTTATTCAAAATTCCTGGCAACAAAGCTCTGAACTTCTAGCCACCCTTCACCGGTCTTCCTGAGAATCCATACAAGACTAAGACACAGTCCTATTCATCTTAGATTAATACAGTTTGGAGTAGCAACTGCTTAATGTGTTTGAAGAGTACTGCAAGAATAAGGACCCTTCTCATTGTTAAAAGGACATATACAATCAATTTGCTCAACTGCAACCTGCAAAATATACTTAGCACTATAGATTTATATTCATTGTATTTATCTGCTTAGTCTTTATAAATTATTTTAGTCGCTAATTTTAAAACTAATTTTTTTCCAAAAGATTTTTCATTCTCACTCCATTTTCTGTTAACGTCAGAAGTATTATTATAATTTACAAACTCTTAACAGTACAAAATACCTTCCACTAGAAAGACTCCAAAAGCAACACAAAAAATAGCATATTAAGCCTCTCAACAGTCTTGTGACATTAGGTAGTGGTGCTGTATTTGTGTTAAAAATGGGAAACTGAAATACTTAAAGTCTGCAATTTCCTTGCAGTCACTAGGGAAGTCTGTGCTACAGCTATGGATTAAAATAAAGCTTAAATCTATCTTGTTTAACTGAGGTATTTAAATCAGGAAGTGGGCTCCTCAGGATTTCCCTGGAGTCAATGAAGAGCGGCAGGGATTTCCACAAGACCATTCCAATTGCTGGCTCTTCCTCTGGGCTTCCTACTGTCTCTTGACACAGCACTGAGAAATTCCTCACAGGAAAGAAAAACCTATCTTGGCTATCTCTGGCTTTTGGCCACAAGTTTGGGTGGGATAATGCAGACTTTAAATATCCAGCTCTATGCTTTTGCCATGTGGGATGCCTTTTTTTGGGAGGGGGGTTGTTTGTTTATTTGTTTGTTTTTGTTTGGTTAGTTGGGGTTTTTTTCCAAGGCACCCAGCTCTGTGAAGATTGGTTCCAGACCACAGAAGGGAATGGGAATGATGAGTTCTCAGCACCCTCAAAATGACATGCAATTTACTTTATATCAGTTTCATTTAGAAAAGATCTCACTGCTTTAAATGAGATCTCCCACTGGGCATGTTGGTTGGACAGTTCTGATGACTAATAAATACAATATTTTATTCTTACCAGAAAGTTCCTAATTACAGCTGTCATCACTGGAAACAAACTTATTCAGGTTCTACTGCACATTATGTAAAGCCTTCAGTTCAAGCTTGGGAAATATTCTTTTTTTAAGTAATTTTCTACCAAATGTGGCACACGTGAAACTGCCCTTCTGCTTCTTAAAAAACCCCCTGCAACAGTGCCAAATTGGTTATCCCGCAAAGAAATGCAACGCTTTCAGGCATTTCCACATTTGAAGTCTTGTCTCTTTCTTGCGGGTACCTCAAATTATCCCAATGACTTCAGAAATGTGATAAATACTGCTTTGAATTTCAGGCATATTATTAGCCGAAAGACTGTTTGCAGGTAAATAAGCAACTGCAGTTTTACACTCAAACGTGAATTTTCTTAGAATCAATTTGTTTTCATGAACTTACTTTTGCTCCTTAAATTCCATTTTTATATAATCATTAAGCAGTATATAATACATAAATAATCCCACTAATTTGAATCTCATCATTGTTTCAAAGCTTGTTTGTAGGAACTGCATTTCAAAGATCACTAGGATGAGGGTCTGGTTTGGGTATGAGAATTCATTGACTGTAAAGGAATAAGGGGTACCTAAAATAGTAAACAGCCTCTGGGTCTAGACAAGAAATCCAAGTTCAAGCTGGATGCCAAACAGGAGGCTACTGGCCAGTTCTGGATGAAACGTTCTCACTGTTTCCTTTTAGCCCTGGTACACCTTGAAAAGGAAAGATTTACTGAAAAGCCATTCTTTACACAGCTCTGTCAGTAATATAAGTGCAAGAAGAATGGTAGATTCCAAATCTAATTATCTGCTTTTGTTTGGGAAAATTAACAGGAGTTCATTATGGATCACCTGTTTGCACTTAGCATCCAAATGTTATGTGAACTCTAAAGCCAGATGGTACATTACAAAATGCCCAGTGAGACATAACCATAAATAAAATTTCTACTATTTCTTGTATTCATTCAATTAGGGAATACTGGTTTCTTAATGTGACAAAATTTTACACAAACTATGGCCACCTCAACCTTTGTATTAATATAAATTTGCCTCATAGGATATTATGATGTCTCTAGATATGTCCTCTTCAAGGCAGGCTCTGTCACACTTTCACATAGCTTCAGAGTGAGAACGACATGTAAGGAATTTTCCCATCTTCAGAAAACAATGTAAAATCCAAGGCACAACCCACATACATAAGCAAATTACTATTATTTTTTCAGATTTTCAGTGGAGCCACAGCACACAGTGACAAATACCAGTATTTCCAAAAGTTACTTTCTTCTATACAATGATTGGTCCCCTTCAAAACCTTGAGTCCTTACATGCTTAAACCCCAAGTGAGTGCTTGTGATCTTCTCTAAAATAGGGAAGACAACAGAGAGCACAAAGAATGCCACAATTTATCAAAACAATGAGAAGAATAAACTTTAAAGTGGACTATCAAATTACTAGAGATACCCTAGAAAAAATTGGTCAAAATTTCTTTCTTTAATGACTGAAACTACCCCATCATTTTATACTTCTGTTATAGCTGGTGTCAGCACAGGCACTTTGAAGTCAAAGAGAAGTAAGTGGAAGCTTCTTTATTTGGTTTAAGTGTAGTGATGCCATCAATATTTTCAGAGAAATTGAAAAAAACCCTAAAATCTAAGAAATCTAAATCTGGGATCTGGCTGACAGAATAGTTGTGGTTCACTTTCAACTCAAACTTGTACAGCTGTGTTAGCTTCTTATTGTGTATTATTATTAAGTATTCATTTTAATTTTTTTTATTATTCTGCCTACGTGATGATCAGGAAAAAAAGAAAGAGTGGATCACGTAAAATCCAATACAGTAATAACAACTATTACTACCGTTTGGACTGATGGAGAAGTATGTGAAAAACTCATCTATATAGCAATTCTGAATGTATACTAAGTCCATTGATGCCTTGAGTTCAACAAGCTGACTAATGGAAAGTTCCCAAGCAAGACATGATGATAACATTTCATGTAACTCCTCTTTGGCAATGCTTAGACACTCCAATTAAATACCAAACAGTATCACATGTGCCAGTCAGTTACTGCAAGAAGGAGAATGTGATGAACTGTTTGTTTTGAACTATTAGTATAAACATATTGCAGAAATGAAACCCAAGCTTAAACAATGGGGAAAGCCATCCGGTATTAAAATAAACAGTTCTAGGAAAATCTCTAAAATGTTTACCAAGTCATCTTCTTCTGAATAGTTTCGATGCAGAGCATTTTGCTGGGTCTTTGATTTGCCAGCCAATCCCTGTTATGCTGACTATAGATATGCAAATGTCAATGGACAAGGCTGGGACTTAATTGCCAGTAATTGGCTCCCCAGATAAGCACATTTTTGTCTTCACTCAGGCTTGTGTTCTTATTTTACTTTGATATTTGCTTTGCTTATAGAAATCTGCTAGTCTAGATATCAAAGAAAATCATTTTAAGATACTACAGAGTTAAGCAAACTGTGTTTCTCCCAAACTTCCTTAATAAATAGTCTTTCAGTACTGCAGGCTAGCATTAGTTCTGAGAAAACAATTCACTCAAACATAGCCTATGGACAATTTTAATGAAAGTTATACATATAACCTGAAGTAATAAAGCTATTTCCATTATGTGAGTTAGAATATATCTCAAATTCTTAAACATTATGTCTTATTCTAGCTACTTACTTCCAGTCATAGACCTATAACCATAAATTATTCTTTACTTTGCTCATTGCAGGTGCAATTGTAAAATATTATTCAGTGTAGCAGCAGCTACATCTGATATTAAAAAATATAGGGAGGGAAATAAATGCAGAGTATAAAAATGATATGTGAGCTATCCACATAATATATTCATTACACTTCAACATTATGATTGTTTAGAAAGAAAATGATTTATGGCTGAGATGTTTTGTAATGGCAACAGGAACAAAGCAAATTCAGTATTCAGAGATGCTATAATAGAGCTGCATCAGCCTCATTTGTTCAGAGCCATACTCTATCGCACAGAGAAACCAGTCCTTTCATTCCAGGGAAAACTGACACATGGGGATATGTGCACAATCCCAGTTTTATGCAAACCCCTAGGAGCAGAGACTTGGGGGCTGGGAAGGAAAGAAGGAAGGGGGATAGGTCTGCCCATAGCATGTTTAACAATCACCACAGAAAAAAACAGTCCTCAAATATAAACACCTTTCATTGGGCTTCCTACCTGTTTAATCACTTCCCTCCAAAGTGTGAGAGGACTAACCCTAACTCAGACATTCACACTCCAGAGACTCATATTTCTTCACGCTCAGCTCACAGTGAAACAGTGATCTTAGTTCAGTCTCTAGTGGACAAACACAGAATAAGTCTTATAAGCATGATTCAGCAGGCACTTTGCTCAAGTAAAATTGTGTGTGTATAAACACAGATAATAACTTTTCTCTTTTCAGGGCTTGCTTCAGCCCTTCTAAGGTATAGTAAAATAATTTCTTAAGAAATGCTTTTCTCTACAAAAGGCATCCCCTCATTTCCGGCATTTTATTCCCAAAGCAGACAAAGATATGAGAAAAAAAAAAAAAAAAGGAAAGTTGTCTAAAAAATAAATGCTTGATTATATTTTTTTTTACAGCTACATGTTTAGTGATGGGGGCTTTTCTCTCTTGCTAAAGCCAGATATACAAAAAGCACAATTAATTTCCCAAGAGACCAGGAAATCTACTTTAAAGACTTTAGGAGGATTAGGGGGATGAGGGATGATTATACATGCTTTTTAACATATTTCTGTTTTGTATTCTGCCTAGATGAAACAAAACTTGTGAATAACACAAGTAACCAATTATGCTAATAGGAAGCTTTATCTTGCCTAGTAAAATCTTCACTAGATTTTTACTGATGCTCATTCTTAGGATGAACTTGTGTTAGGGTTAAATAAGTTATCTTTCAAATGAGCACATACAGCAGTTTTCTTGTGCCATCTTACACAACTAGTTACGTCACTCAATTTCTCAATTTTCTGCTTTGCCAGGTCAAAATGCCAGTGTGAGAATTGGAATATTACAAATAACTATACACAAAGACTGCTCATTTCTTTTTACTGGTCAGCTGTTCCAAGACATTTTCATTATCAAGGCACTGAAAAGATCCTGCAAGGTATGCAATTTTACACAAGTGAGTAATCCTGTTAAGGTGAATGGGACTTCTCATATAAGTGAAATTATTCATGTATTTAAGTCTTCTCAAGCCCAAACTTCAGCTTATGCATAAAATACTGAAAAGTTCATTAGAAAATTAGAACTACTGCAAAAATTCTTAAAAGTAATTACTTCTGCTAAGTTACTGCTACACCTTCAAACCCATTTTTCCCTTTCTATGACAGAATGCATATATACACACAAATTAAAACAGGCTGTTTGAACTCCAGTGTAATCAACACAGTTAAAAACCTTTACTGTGATGTTTTAGGACTGTGAATGGCTATATACTTTCTTCTTTCTTTCCAGCAATTAGATGTGTAGAACAATTTATATAGATCTGTTTATGGAGGAGCAATGATGTTCTTAACCCAGTGCCTTTAAATGCTGATTTTTTTTAAATATTCCCTTTTGCTGTCAGAGTAGAAGGTATTCTGCATGGCATGTGATCTGAAGCTGTGAGCTGTAGAAGAGTTTATAGGAATACTTAGTAAGTTCTGTCATTAGAGTCTCTGGAGGATTTTTGTGTTCTCTGGCTTAAAAACATCCGTGGTCTCTTGAGATAAAACTTCAAGAAGTTGCATCTTTCACAACAGGAAAATTCTGCTCCCAAGAGCAATGTCACCAAGAATGGTGCACTCTGGCTGAAACATTTCTCCCCTGCACAGCCACAAACTAGGTCAATCCTTATTACCCCAGTTCTCATAGAAACTAATGAAACCTCTGAACAGCGTAAGGGTCACCAAAAAATCCCTTTAGTGAGAAATGAAAAAAAGAAGAAACACTTACTTTTTGTAGCCACTGAGTGTAATTTTCCATCACATGTTCCAGATGTTGCAGTTTCTGGGAAGGGAAATCCTGTTCCATGTGAGGAGCATCTCTCTGAAGGGCATTTGTGCTGTACTGGTCTGTCGTGCTTTCACGACAGTTCCCATCCTGTTCTGGCAGAATGAAAGTGTAGGTGCACTGCCCGTGCTGAATCCGGTTAAATCTTCTCCCACTGGCTTCTGGACCCCGACGCTGGTTATTACAGCCTATATGAGGAAGAATCGCTGCCAGGAAAGCAAAGGAAAGGAAAACTGACATGTTTTTATTACTATCCTTTCCTGCTTTAACAAAAATTTTTCTTCGTCTTTCTCTAAATTTGTTCTTAATTTCCCTTAAAGTCTTTGGAAAAAGGAGTGGAGAAGAGCACTTTAGTAATCAAGCTTGGATAAACTGTTGTTTTTTTTAATTTCACTATGAGGATAGATTCCTTAGTTAAAATTGGGAATATTTATTGCATAGTAGTTAAGATTTATTGTTTCCTCTCTGTTACAGTCCAGCATGTAGCCTGCTTTAGTCAGCTGCATATGCATATCCCAGTCTCTTTCCCCTACACTATCTGCTGCAGAACTGCTATTTTCTCTCAGGCTTCAGTGAGTTTTATTAAGGTTGCACTTTCAAGCCAAGCTGGAAGCAAGCAGCCTTTCACAAGATGACTTGACAGGAATGCGTGTATGAGTGCGCCCCTATGCTAGGGATGGCTGATGGCTCCGTACAGAGGGATCATCTTACAAACTGGCTGGATGCATGACCTCAATCATGCACGGCTTTCCAGCCCCTATTGCATACAACTGGTGAGGGTTTTTGACAAATTCACGTAAGTTTAATAAGGAAGGCAGTCCACCTTAATACACTTCATATGTTCACACTGACCTATTAAAATGTAGATAAAGTGTAGAAGTTTGTTGTAATCTGTCTGTAAATATACAAAGCACTGAAATTAAAAATACTTTCAGTTCTGTGCTGCTCTGTACCTATTAAAGAATTCTAAGTTGGAAGAATGACACAGGAAAAAAGTTACTTTTAACCCTCACATGCTTTAGCTACTTTTCTAAGACAATTGTTTCTTTAGCAGAGTTCTCAGAGAGGTTTTTTTCAGCACATAATGAAATTAAGGCTGCTAAATAGTAATAGGAAATGACAGTACAGAAGGATAATAATTTTCTATGCTTGGCATCTAAACTAAGGTAACTAATTATAAAACAGTGAGGGATGGTGAATGAACTATTCCAGATTGTCTTCCATACTACTGCATAGTTATTACATTGAAAGCACTTCCTCCAGCTTGCAAGTCTGTCTGGGCGATACAGACACCCCTCATCATATGTAGAAACTTTCTTAAGGGCAACGTGCTCAGAGAAAGATTGTGGTAGCTATTTAACAAATTGTCTTATACTTAAATGACGCCTTTGGTATTTGCTAGAAACAAATTTTAAAATGCACAAATTAGAAACAGGATTGGAATATCCCTTAAATTCAGAGGAATTTGGATCTGAGTTCCTGCTCTACATTTTTATTCTGAAATAATTGCTTAGAATATTTAGCCAGGGGTATGACCTGCTCCTGGGTAAGTGATTCTTATTCAAAACTGGGGGTGAAGGCTTTTCATTTTGCATCTGGAAAGAAACCACTGCATTTGGACTAACAAGAAATATCCCCTAAAATAATACAGAGAGAAAATAAAGTCTTACTTTCCTTTGAAATGTCTGCATGTCCAATGCAGAGAGAGAGAAAAAAGAAGAATGCAAAGAAAGAGCAAAGCATATTACTTTTGTTTTTAGAAAAATCAGAATATCCTTCTACCTCTGAACTGTTCAGCCCACCTTTGCATTCTGCTTTCAGTGTTTCTGCCACTGAAGACCAACTTCTTACAGCTTCCTTTCTTCTTTCAGATGGCATTTCTTATAATTCTCCACCATTATCACAACCAGTTCTGCCATGGGTTTGTTGCGCAGTGTTTGCAATTATTGTGAAATGTAATTGGAAGATATTTGTTCATTCAAGATCAGAGAGCTTCAGTCAGGAAGAAAACTGTAGGATCAGACATTGAGCTGAAGGGTTAGCATAAAACCAGCTATTTCCTATGAGACAAAGCAAAAACAGCAGAGCATAAACATGGTAACAATCTTTTTCAGTTTTTGGTTTTTTGTTTGTTTTGGTTTTCTTTAAGTAAAAAGAGAACTTTATGAAAGAGCCTCAGAGAACCTAAAAGGGGGATAGCAAAGGTGGGTGTACAAAGGCTTCCTAAATACCTAGGTCACATTTTAAAATGTCACATATTGTACAAATGCCACATTCATTTTCTGCAGGGTATTTAAACAACAGACTTATTCACATGCCAACAAGCAAAAGTGAGATTGTAAACTTAAAAATTATGTTTTTCAGATGAGAAATACTTCACAGAAGAGCAGGCCCACTTTGTGGCTATTGCATGGCCCCTTCCCACTTGCTCAAGATGACTTCTGCTTCCCCTTTGTCACTCTCTTACTGAGATGTAACAGCCATAAGAACCTTCAAGAAGTGCAGAATTGTCAGACATCTTTTGCATTTGCTCATGTCTCCAGCTTAGTTCCAAGCCACAGCACCTGCATCTCAAAGCAAGACCGTTGACCCCAGGCCCCAAACTGATGGATCACAGGCAGCACATAGTGGTTAAGTGCCAGAATGGAGAGATGTGTCAGACCCATGTAGCAGACAGAGCATCTCCTACCAGTACACAGCACTAAAGGTTTCCTTACTAAAAAGAACCAAGTTCCACACGTGCAAACACTTTACTGCCCACAACTGGGTGGTATGAGTAGCTCAGCTGAGACATCTTGTGTGTCCAAACACATGGTGTCTCACAGAGGCAAGGAAAAGATAGCAGGAGTCCTCAGAGGAACCCACGAGCCATTCTGTCACTCCCAGTTTGCAGCCCTTCTAGCCCAAGGGGAGACACAGAAAGGGACTCATCAGTTGTGCTGGGATTCACTTAATTCTTTTCAAGGACCCAGAGTGACTCTTGAAATGACAGCAGCTCTGCTGGCTGCACTGGAATTCACTAAGCTTTGGAGCTGCTCTTGCTTTCACCTCAGCTGGAGCTGGAGACCAGGGTCCCCAACTAGAGGCACAGATACTCCCAATCCTGGAACACAGGGTCTACCAAGGTCAACTTGCTGTTTCCCCAAGCACATGGCAATGTTGTTCTGATAAGGACATCAAACCAGCCAGGCCAGGTTCTGTTCACAGTCCTCCCTGGAACACTCATGGCCCTGTGCATTCACAGGCAGAAGTGCAACAACAAATACAGAAAAAATGCTTGCTTCCAGATCTACAGTCATGTCACTCCACAGGGTAATTTTCCGAGGAATTCCATTTTGTCTAAGGAAAATAGATTCGGGAAAAAAAGAAAAAAAAAAAAAGTTTTTAATTTCTACAATTCCCTATTCCCATTAAAGTATTTGCTTTCTTTCTTTCCAAAATCAAACCAAGCGACCAACCAAACAGAAAATCTTTTTCCTAAAGTGTCAACAGCTTGGTGTCTTCTACCCAGTTTGATAAATGTACAGTTTATTAACCCAGTACCACATGATCTATGCAACTTCTCCCAGCTTTTTAACCTGAAAATTTAAACCTAAGCCAAAGTCGCTGTGGGTATTTCTGCAGGATCCTACATTGCATACTATAGATATAATCAAAATTATTTGTCCAGGATTGCACAGAAAAACAGTGACTCAGTCAGAAACTGAGTGGGGGCATGGATGTATTTAAAAGACTATTTTCTTAAGACCACTTCCTCCAACACAATGACTAGTTTTGTATACCCTGAATTCTTCCTTTTGTGTAACAGGGGAGGGATGGATCCAGAAGGTTCCTTCCGAGACCATACAAAGTCTCATACACACTGTTTATTTAGTAGCTGTACAAAACACTGTAGCTCACTATTGTAATGAATCCTACAAGGCAAAATAAATGGGAATTCAACATCCAGATAAAAATTACATTCACATATCAGTTCCCATAGGTCTAGCGTTAATATAATTCAATGTCTTTTGTCACAATAGCATATACATGCTCAGCTTTCAAACACAAATCCTAAGAAACCAGAATCTATTTCTGTTTCTTTACATATCTGCTGCAATATGTGTTATTGCTGCAGATGAGTTGCAACAAGGTTGCATCATGTCACACTCTGTAATTGGAGTTACTCCAACTCAACTTCCTTAGTGTATAAGGGAAGTCACTGCAGAATGGCCCCTAAGTGTAGATGTAAGAAGCAAATTTCTATCTCTAGGTAAATACTGTACAGTAGGACAGAAAATGTTTGTTTTGAATGTAGCACATTCCAAAGAACATCATTCTAAACATATAAATTTGATTTAATAAAATGGGATCTGAAGTCCTGTAAGTTGGACTGGTTTTGTGTTAATGCATCTCTGTTACTTCGGTGGAGATGGTCCAAATTTGCCATTGTAAATGGTATACAGGATGGGATGCAGGATTTTTGCCTGACCCTACAGGATCCAGATGTAATTGACAGCAAATGAAGGAAAAGACTTACCATGCAATAAGACTCTCTGCGACTACATACTACCTTATGCTTTCTTTTCTTATCCTCCTGGGGACAAGCAGAGTCATCTCAAATAAATTACGCTCAGTACTGGAGTTTGTATATTTACATGTGTACACTTCAGGTATGATTCCACATAGTGCTGCCTGCCAGATCCTTCCTTCAAAGGAATATGGTGATGGGCACTGAGTCATACTGCAGCCCAGCCCAGCCCAGCCCAGTTCTCCCAGCATTTGTTTTCATACCTGGGAACAAGTAAACAGTTGGGAACATTAACAGACTGTCAAAAAGAAGCAGCTGTTAAAGGAACATGGTGGTTTACCACAAAAATATTTGAGCCACTGGTTGTGTTGTACAACCTGTCTGAATTTTGTCTCAGACAGAGGCTGGGAGGGTTCTCTGGGAAAAAGCTTTATCAGACTCTTTCCAAACATGTTGGCAGCTGAGAGAGACAGGTCCTTTCTGAAAACTTCCTTTCATGCTGTTGGGAACATGAGGAAATTTAGTGGTTCTTACATTCATAATAAATCTTCAAGCAAGAAAAACCATGTACATTAATTCTGTTAAATTTGCTCTCATTCCCTGGGGAATAAAGGAATAGCCCCAGCATCCTCTTCTTCTCTGTCTAGGGTAAATTTTGTCTTTAACTTTCACACTTTCAGGGTACTTGAGGCATTTTTCAAAAACCAACTTCCCACCCTTTTAAATAGGAGTAATGTGTAGAAACTGAACACAGTGGGCATGACATTTCTGTTTGAAAATAATAAAATTTTATGTCCTAATCTAAAATGGCTGATGAGAGGACCAATAAAAGTGATCTTCTACTGCAAATCCTAGAGAGAACCAACAAACTGGCTGGCTTTAAAAGAAAGGTATTTCGCATGGATACAAACCTTTTACCCCTATCATGCAAATGTTGCAAATTGCAATGTTGAGTTTTGTTCCAAGTTACATTGAAAGTGCAATTTTGTGGAAGTCCTGCAAGGCTGCAGCTTTCCTGCCTAATGGAAACCAAAATTCTGAATCAGGTGCTTAAGCTCCTTGTTGATGAGGAGCACTATGTATGTAATGGTTAGAGACACAAAAGCCCAAATGGGGGTGTGTCACCCAGTAAGGGGATGACAAAACTCCTTAACCATGAAAGAAATATGAGACCTACCCACCATTGCTGAGCACCAACCCCCAGTGAGCTTGATCTTTCTGTCCTCATCAGAAAGTTTTTTCTTCAGAGGCCTGTCTGTAGCTCAAATCTTTTCAACTCAGGTGCAACAAAGGGAAAAGTGATGCTGCTGCTGACAATTATCAGAGCATTTGGAGGTGGGTCCCAGGTTTAAATCCTTTTATTGTCTGATATGGAGAGAGATAGGAGTTACAGTCTCACCTTCTGGAGCATATACATATTGGTAGCAACATGTGAATGAGTACTGTGATTTGCTCTCCTGGACGAGAAGCGTTATCCAGATTCCCCATCAAACTGAATGACATCCTAAACAACCGTGAAAGCCATTCGTGCTTACTTTCTGACCTAATTAAAACAGAATGTAAAACTATCTCCTTCATTTTCTCCACATAGAAAAAGACACACACACAGGTAACTTCTCTGTATTTATCAAGTATTTGACTAAAGCATATGTAGCAAGAATATAGCATTTAAGAGTTATCACTGTTCTACTTCCTTAAATATAGGTATTTTTCTAATTAAGACTGATTTTCCAACAAACTTTTTTTTTTTTTCCATAGAGTAGGCTTAGATAAATAATGCACAGGAAATAAACTTCAGTGGATATAATGCTGTGGTAGAAGGTAAGAATGTAAATTTTCATCTAGAGTTTCTATAATACTCTAATCAAGTTCATACAAAATACCTACAAATCAAAGGGACTCAAAAGAAAGGCTTGGAAGAGGTGTAATCTGTACACCAGTGAGCAGAGAGGAAAAAGCTACAGTGAATGCGTTGAATCTCCAATTTTCAAGTTTCTGTGAAAAATCTGGCAATATCGCTTTCCTAGAACAATAATACCACATCTTCTGCTTTCAGTTAAAAGAAGGATGAAACCCATCCTTCAACTGTACAAGCTAATAGTTAATTATGTGGGTGAAATGCCTAGCTTCCAATGTAGCTTTTAACTGGGAGAATATGGTATTAAGACCTTGAATTGTTATTCTGTTTGAGTTCACCTTCAAAACCACAGCTTAACTGTTTTAGGTGTCTGGTTAAAAGAACAACATGGCAAGGGTAATGATGTTTCTGAAATGTATTTCATTCCAAATGAGAAATTAACTACAGCCCCAAGGCTGAGCAAACTCTGTATTGCGGCTTTTAATATTCTCCCCCTTGCTGTATTTTTTATGACTGGGTACACTCAACTCCATGAGTACTCTCAGTGTTCATGCAACTTAGCTTAACTTTTTGGCCAGAGTTTGACTTAGCAAGAGCAGGAGCAGCCAACAGAAATTATATTACACAATGCAAGCAGCCCAGTCTTGCAGCATTCAGGATCACCATCCTGGTACTTGTTCTGGAAAGGATACATAGTAGGAAAGGAAACAGAGAGAAGAACATGAATGATATAGCTATTTTTGACATTGACTAATACCAAGATTTATGGCCCAGCTGACTTAGCTTGGAAGCTAGAGAAGCCCCAGCTGAATGAAAACACTTTTAACAGAATTCCAAAAATGGAACAAACCCTCCCCCTCCCAAAAAGGGGCACATTCTTCTAGAACCTGGGGAAGAACAACACAACATTGCATTTCAATTTAAATTTCAGTAAATACAAGCTCATCATGGCTATGTGAATATATGGAAGGTTGGATTGAGCCCAGCTGTTGGCAAAAAAGTCTTTAAAATCTTGTTCATTTTCACTGAGAGTCAGAATTTCAAGTGTTCTCTCCAGCACTACTAAATAGATTGTATATTCATATAACTATGTGTATTTTCAGGAAACAAGTCAAATACTAGCTGAATTTAGTGGTAAATGCTCCATCCCTTGCAGTGTTCATGGCCAGGCTGGACAGAACATCAGGCAACATGGTCTAGTGTGAGGTGTCCCTGATAGGGGCTGTTGGAACTTGATGATCTTAAGGTCCTCTCCAACCCAAACCATTCTATGATTCTATGAATACTTCTATATCAAGGCTAGCATGTTGGACTTTTTTCTACCTAAGATCTTTCAGCCTCCAGGACCATGGGAGCTTCCTTACACTTAGTTTATTTATTAATTCATTCCCAGAAGCTAGGAGTTAGGTTCTGAGTGACGGATATAGCAAAGAAAAGATAGAATCAGCCACCAGGGATATGAGGTACCAGAGGTAAGTAAACAGCAGTGTAGCCGTTGAAAGTGAGAGGCACAGAGAGACAGTCTGGAATTAAAAATTGCAACTATTTCTTATTTAAGAGGCTGGTTTATAAATAAATTATCTGTTATATTTTTATAGTGTACTTTTCTACCCACACCTCTTATTTTTGCAAACAGCCTCTGTTTTCACATTCCATATGTGGCTATGAGGCAGAAGCTTGGCTTTCTGTGCTTCATTCCAACAGTGTCCCCAACTAGGAACCTCTATCAACTGGCTAAAATTATTTTAAGAAGCCAATCAGCTTCTTCCCAATTGTATGTGTCACTTTTACTTAGGAAACACAAAGTCAGACAACATTAAGAAATAGCAGTGAGGCAAGAGGCTAGCTACAGTTTGTGAGCAGTGTCCCATGGAATCACAGCAAAAAGGCAAGCCAGCTGTGCCATGCTAAATAACCTCATTACATCCATGTGACACTACTCAGCTGAAGCGTGGGATGCATTCATCCTATACTTAGACAGCAAGCTGTCATAATTTTATATAGGAGAAACATTTATCACAAGCTGTCTTTGGTTAATTGGTCTGCTAGAACCAAATCATTAATAGTAGTCAGAGACATTATTTTCCAAACAGAGTTGAAAAATAGAGATAGGAATTCATGTCCTGGTGACTGAGGTATGCTTAGGAGGCTCAGGCACTGTGTGACATAGCTATAACTAGGCCCATAGCTCAGAAATCTCCACATTGCACTGCAATCACAGTGAAGGCATTCTATCTTCCCTTCAGAAATTCCCTCTAGCATGTTTGTACAACCTACTGTGGTACAGATGCACAAAAAGGCTTGTAAAACTGACTTCAATGGAGTTGCAGACACTGACAGGTTGTGGTTCCCTGAGGAAAGCAGGCATAGCCACTCTGTTTGAGATTGACACCTATAGCAGGCAGACAGAATATAGATCCCAGGCTTCTAATCACACTGAAGATCTCAAAAATGCCCAATCGATGAGGTGTAAAAATTTAGATAATTAATGGGATTACACATACCTGGTTTCCTTTAATGCCAGTGATCTTATAAACACTGTATCAGTTGTATTGAATTCAAGCAACATATTTGTAAGGGTAATGTGTTCTGCAGCTGATTCTTCAGCCACTTATTTGAACACAGTGCAGTGTAGAACCTGTGACACTGTGACAATACTTCTTCCAAGAGTGGTGCTGTATCCTGTGGAAAACCAGTGCTGAAATATGAGCCCCAGAGCCTGGACTGTGTTCTCAGGAGCATGTGTGCTCAGGCACCAGGTCACTGGAGCACCAGTAGCCTGAGAGATTCATTTCTGAGTGTAAATAGAACAGAAAGCAGTCCGAAGTACAATATTTTAAAATGAACATTTTCTTCTGTGTACACCAGTGACTGTACATCTCACATACATTAACCCAGGGTATTCAAATGGCCCAGTACCTCTAACAGTGTGTAACTAGAAGATGAACTCTATAATACACTTTGATCATCATAAACCCATCAGCACACTAGTAGACACTGAACTACTGTATGCCAATAAAAATGTTGTTTAAACTGTTAACTGCCCGTTTGAAGCAACATTTAATCTCCAAGAGCAACACCTTCAAAAATTACTGCCATGGGGCATAGATAAATATTAACCTTGGCTCTTAGGGAAAGTGTTGAGCTCATGATCTGGTAAGGGATCATTCTTGGTATTTTAGGGATTTATCCCATGCTTTGACATTGAGGAGTTGTATAAATCTCAGGGGAAAAAAAACCCTGCAAAACCACTACTCTGTTTCTAGCATCCTTGATGTCATCTTCTAACTCAGAATGTGGAAATAAAGTATTTTATAAGTGCAACTTTCTCCAAGTTTCCTATGTAATAATTAAAATCCATGTTTTGGATCAGGTCAGGGTAATCTCGGTATAATGTTGAAGACTGGGAGGGACGTAACTTGTGAAAATGCACATTCTTCCTTCTAAAAGGACCAGAGTCAATTTTTGTTTGGAAACTATATTCAACAGATGTTCACTGTCTCAGATCAAGAGCCAGGTTTGTGGCACTGAGTTCATCTGAGCTGCAAGTTCTGGAACAGGAGAATGGGAGACAGAAAAAACACAGAAAGCAGAAGACTAGAGATGTTTGTATCCAAACATTATTGTTAATTAAGTACATCTTTGTACAAAAGGTATAAAATTTCATGTGTTTATATGATGTCATGTATTCAGTCAGTGATTTGTAGTTATTTATAAAGTGCTGTTATTGTAATTCATAAAAAGTATTACCTGGCCAATAATATTTTTTAATATGGAAAAACATTATTTTAAAACAAGTGGCAAAATGAGCAAAATTTTATCAAAATTCTTAGAACAGCTTTGAAAGTCTAACCCAGATCCATGCAATCCAGGCTCTGGGGAGTTTTGCTGCATGATGTAATTTTGTTCCTAGGTTCTGAAGTGTATAGAAGAAATATCCTGTACTCAGTTTTTTCATGTCGTCTCACTCACACAAGTGCCATGTTTCAAGTGCCATGAACTCAGGTTCCCTCAATTGCCCACTCCACATAGCTGTATGTAAGTGGGTGGGACCACACTATCTGCCTAGAAATACTGGGGGTTTGTGCAGTGACACAAGTCCTCTCAACTATGTGCTCATGTCGGAACTGGAGACCATAAAAGAGCAGCAATAACATGACAGGACAAAACATGGTGGTGCAGCGATGAGGCTCTAGTAGATGATCCTTAAGGGGTGAAATGAGGAGCGCAGTGGTATCAAATGTGGCTCTGCTTTCTCCACCCTTCGTCAGTCTGCTTTTGCAAGTTCTCTATTCCTCATTTGGTTGGGGTTCTTTTAAATAAATGTTTTGATAAATATGGAACCATCACTGTAAATACTGCTACAGGCAATAAGCAAGCATAAACTCACAGTTCCTAAAATACACATTAAGGTACTTGGGAGTGCAAAGCAAGGCTGTGCATCTGAAGGCACTCTATTGTAGGAAGTAGGGAGGGTGGCTTGCTTTGTCCATTACTGGCAGAAAAATCTACAGGGACTAAGCAATGCTGAGGAAGTTGTAGTGTCTTTAATATGTAGCCGTCATATTGTTTTGGTGTTTTTAAATCATTTGTACATACTATTTGTGTTTCAATGGGTTTTTTCAATGTGAGATGTATGAGCATTAGGAGGTAACAGGGACCGCTTGTTTCATTCTGTTATGTGCATGAGAGAAAAAAAATCATATCACTGTTCCATGATTTCACCAGTACTATATGAATACAAGAGGATCAACCAACATTTCTGTAGCAGGCACTATCAACAATTTGTGTTTTGAAAACTGATGTGTGCCATGATGGTTTCACGCTGCCTAGAGAATCCAAAGGGAAATTAACTCACCTAGCAGAGAAATGACCTGTCAATTTCAAGACTGAGGCTGGTTGGTAAGACTTGAGAGCATATAGTGATAGGACGAGGGCGAATGGGTTTAAGATGACAGAGAGGAGATTTAGATTAGATATGAAGAAAAAAAATCTTTATTATGAGGTTGGTGAGACACTGGAACAGGTTGCCCAGAGAAGTTGTGGATGTCCCAACCCTAGAAATGTTCAAGGCCAGGTTGGATAGGGCTTTGAACAACCTGGTGTAATGGAAGATGACACTGCCCAAGGTAGGGGTGCTGGAACTGGATGATATTTACAATTCCTTCCAACCCAAAATGTTCTATGATTCTATGATTTTACGAAAGACAACCATATGGCATCCAAACAGCTAGTAATCTGCTCTTAGCCAATTTTCAGCCAAACCACAGAGAAGCAAGGTACTTGAGCAGAAAGTTTGACACTCAGTTATACTGGATCATAGAATGGTTTTGTTTATTGGTTTTGGGTTTTTTTTGGGGAGGGGTGGCTCCTCTTTAGTTTTATGTCTCCTTGTTATTCCCCTTAGTAGTAGTAGTAGTTGTATTAGTACTACCTTCTAACTTATTTTATTTATAAAACTGTTCTTGTCTTAACCCCCACATTTTACATTTACAGGAGAATTCTTTTGATCCTCCTCCCCATCCTGGCCAGGAAGGGGGAAAGTGGGGCATGAGAGAGTGGCTGTGTGCTATTGTGCGGTTGCTAGGTTTAAACCAAAACAGACAAACACCCTCAAAAGAAAGGATTAAAAAAGAAATAAGAGAAAGGAAATATAACCAGGTCACAGTTTTGGCAAAGGCTCAGTTATAATCAAGAAATATATTTTCATATACATAATCTGCAGCTCAGGTGACTTGCATCACTATAAAAATACTCTCTCAGATGAGCTAAAAAAAAAAAATCAAAACAGAAACAAAATCCAAAAACAGTGTTATAGAGGTGAAACTGGAGGTCAGGAAGTTTCTGGAAAGTTGGACTGAAATCCATGTCTAAATCTCCCACTGACTGGGGATTTATAACTGGAGAAGGAGGCAATCAGATGTATGCTGCCTGTGTACTATCAGCACACCTATGTGCAGTTAAATGTCATAGTAAACCAATTCCAATTAATGTTAAATCACTCCCACCCTTTTTTTTTTTTTGAAAAATGGAAGAAGGGAACTGAATAATATGATGTTTGTGGGTAGCTGGGCCTAGAAACAAAGAGTATGTACCCTTTGTATTATACGAGTCTTCCTGGCTTAATGCTTGTCTAAGCGATAAATGCAGAAGATTTGAGCTAAATTGATTATGATGGGAAAATCATTGTCCAAATTTATCCAAAAAGAGAAATTTAATAACAGAACACTGGAGGCCATTGTTTAGCACTTCAGCTTTATGCTACTGTTCTACATTTAGGCGCTGGTCTCATTTAAGAGTGATTTTGCTATGGTAGTAAAAAAAGAAAAGGCCAAGAATCACCTATGATTGGTTTTTACCTACTACACAGATCCTGTTACTACTTAAAAAAGTCTTTAGTTGTGTTGCAAAAAAGATAAAAGCAGGTAAATTGCATTTAAGCAGATACAAAACTGAACAAGTTATTCATACAATATCTTTCATCTTCATGTAAGATTCAACTGATCCAGCAAAGGGACATTTATATTTTGCTCTTGAAGAAATAACTCAAAATTAAATCCCCTCACACTTGTAGGAGGGGCTACTGCAGAAAACATTAGTTGAGAGAGTTTCAGTTCTCACACACTTAATCAATACAGGCTTTCTGAACATGTTTCAAAACAAAGGAAGTCCCAGCCACTGCAGTGGAGCAAAGATCAGATTGAGAGAAGTGAAGCTTGATCTCAACAGTGCTGCCATTAGGATTGTTGGTACCTTTTTGTGAAGTATTTGGGGGTGGGGGAAAAAAAAAACAGTTTTAAATGTAGGGAAATAATGTTTTTTTTTTGTTACATTTTGAGCCTAAAAGGTTGCAGGGGAGTGAGGGGGTGCAGGGTTTTTTTTGGTCTTTTTTTTTTTTTTTTTTTTTTTTTGGTAGTTTATATTTTTATATTTATATTTAGATAATTATATTTATTTTATACTTTTGTTTGACAGTTTTTGTTAGAAGGACAGTGACTGCCTAAACAGTTCTTTCCCTTCCCGTAAGTAGTTTCTATCTCTGATTATCTGCCGATAGACTTCAGGGGACAGTTTTTATTTATCTCTTGTGATCAAGGTCCCCTCGCCCATGTCCCTGGCACGTAGCTGGAGGTAACGTTCCCCCTTCGCTGTAGGGCGCTCTCCGCCATCCCTGCCCCAGCCCGCGCAGGCGGCGATGAGTGACTCGGACCCGCGCGGAGCGTGACCCCCCTCTGCTGGCCCTGAGGGAGAAACGGAGAAATGCAGAAAGAAAGATCAAAGAGAACCTGTTCCTGTCCTTGCAAGGAGTGAGCGCATGCCTGGCTACATCAGGGGCAGAAAAGTGGACAATTAACCATCACTGGCATGCGAAAAAAACACCCACATCTTAAAACAAACCTAATCAATTAAAACTCAGGTTTTTGCAGTAATGATTTGAGATGTCCCACATCGTTATTGTAGTCAGGGTAACCACTTCGTATGTCTGTAAATGCAGCTTTTGGGGTTCGGCTCCAACAATGAGAGAGAACAGGGAGCACAGGGCAGCCTGGTCACCGGGCAGAGCAGAGGTGCTGCTCTGCAATTACCCCTCCCTTAAACATATACAGTAAGTATATCCTGTGTTCCATGAGGCCAATTTCTAAATATCAGTGTAAATCACTGGTAGATCACTAGTAAAAATATATTCTTTTTATGTCTTGCAGAGTACATAAGAAATTAATCCTTTTTTCTGCATTTTTTCTCTATTTTTCTGCCACTGTTTAAAGTTAAAAAAAGGATAGAGAGTTATATTCAGGTTGCCAGTGGAAACTACATGTCAGCTTCACTGATGTTTTTTTTTTTTTAATTTATATGTAATTGCCAACTAAAAAATAACATTTGCTGAGCTTTTAATTATGAAATTCTATAGCAGGAAAATTTCCTACTTTGAGATCAGTTATTTTCACGCTACTACATGTTTCATTACTAAAATTATTTTAGCTGCTGTTCCCTCCATAGTGTTCAAAGCAGAAAATGATCAACATAATCATTACAGCAGAAGGTGATTTCACCATCAGAAGCTGTCTTAACTGACATAATATTCATAAATAAAAATAAAATTCTTTCACTCAGTCCAGGCAATATCATATTCTGGCATTAGCAAAAGCTTGTATTTTTAAATGCCCTGTACAAATGATTTATCAGCCTCACCGTAGGGGTGAAATCTTGAAATCATTAATGTTAATGAAAATTTTGCCATGAAACCAGGTTTTTACTGATAAATACTTCTGTTTCTTTTTCAGCAACTCCCTGGCTACAGCGTATTACAACCGCTCTTACTGCAGTCTTGGTAAAAGTATCTGGGCTTGGATCATACCCACAATCCCTTATCAGACCAACTAATTCCGTGTTTCAGTCATCTGTAAACAATTGATACTATCACTGGAAAGTGTAAGAACCCTGCTACAAATTATATTATCTGCCCACGGAGAAATGTCATTCCCCCTTTATACTTAACACTGACCTGTATGTAATATGAAGTAGTATTAGCATTTCAATGTGCTCAAAACTCAGAATCCATATTACTGTGGTGTGGCAAACACAAACATGCAGTCACCTTCTTCTTAAAGAAAGATCTCAGGCTCTAGCTCTGCATTACACAGGTCACAAGAGATACGACGTGCAGGGTGCTTGAAAAGAATAAATGGCCTAAATGAATCAATTACTTCAGACTGGCTTAAAGTGCTTGAAAAGCAACAGAGAATTCTTAATGTTCTGATAATTTCAGAAAGACAGCATTCATTCACATTTGTACAGGATTCTGCTGTGTCTTTTTTATTCTTGCAGCTTGTGTAAAGATGCAAAAAAATCCACTAACTGCAATGGGTTATATTTCATATCAGTTGCAAAATGCAGCCAAATAGTTACTGAGAGCAAGGGCAGAAATGGGCTGAACTACATTTAGATAACCAGGTAGTTTTGAAAATAACTGAAATGCTCAAGTAAACAATGGTATTAGTGGCAGTGTAAATTTGCACCATGACAAACTTCATAAACACAAGCAGAACTAGTAAGGAAGAGTGTGACTGAAGGGTATGATGATGAATAAATCTATGCCAATATGTTTATTATGCAAAGCATTCCAAGTACCAAAGTAGATGTTTCTTACTAGTGAACTAGGACCTATGTGAGGTCCACTTACCTTTCCTTCCACTGAAGAAATGGCATTGCTGGAGATACTTCAGCCATATTTTGTAAAAGATTAAGTAATCCAGCCTGTCCCCTGATACCAGAAAATATGAATTTCTGTAAAAGAAAATAAAAATAAAGGTTTCTATTTTTGCATATTTTTTGCCATTTATTGTTATATTCTGTACATTCTCAGTTTTAGTTACATGCAATATGGCTAAAGGGCGCTTGTAAAAGGTTTCCTGTCCATTTTACTTCTGAAAACATTTTTGATGTTCTCTAATCGCATTCTTCCTATGCATTCACTCTCTCAATACTTAGCAAAATCTAGAGGTTTTTCCCTTTCTCAGTAAGCAAGAGGACTAAAAGGACTGCCTTCTTTGTCACAAAGTCATACATAAGTGATTTCAAAATTCTTGCAGTAATCTAGAAGGGCAAGTAGATGACAATTTGCTAGTGTGAAGGTAAAAAAGTGTAAAGTTCCACTGAGAGGACACACTGTAGGCTACAGCTTGTCTGACAGATCTGCACATTTACTGTAGCCGTCAAGTCACCCTGTACCCTATATAGAGTCTGAATACCAGAAAAAGAAGATAATTTTAATTTAAATGTGTGTTTACTTCTTGCAGCCTAAACCAGCACAGTCTGTCAAGCTGAGCCACATGAACAGATATGTTTTATAAGTTCAAGTAATAATGAAAGGTATTGAAAAAACACGAATTTGAAATACAGAAAGAAAAAACTGAAACCAGTCAAGGAATTATTTATAAAATGTTTTTTAATTCCACATAATTTTTATATGGTTACTTGAATCCTCAATATTTCTGCATTTATGCTTTTTGAACAGCTCTATCATGCATGACAATGCAAGAATGGATTTACCTGCATTGCAGTGTGCTCAGGACACAGCTGTCCCTTCAAAAGAAATTATGGAAAGGTTTTGAAAATTTATCTCTTTCTCATTAATTCTAAGCCTGGCATATCAATGACCAACATGTAAGTTTACTACTTGCAATTCACATTAAATTTACTACTTACATATTTATGATGGCCAGATTATATTAAACTTTGGCAAACTGTTTAACATACCAACATGCTTAAAAAGTTGATATTTTGGTTGTGCTATATGAAAAATATTTTTAGGAAAACAAAATTGTGAGTATTTAACCTCTGTATATAATTTTTAAAAGAAGAAAGATTATGTTAAGTATCTGAAGATTTAAATTGTAAATAGGCAGTTTCATGGGTTTTTAAGAGTTCTAACATTTATATTCAATATTCTGGCAGAAGATCACAGACAAAAAGACTTCTTTGAAATAACTCTATTAATTTATAGAGTAGCCCCAGGAAACCACTTGACCCAAAATAAAAGTTCAGTGTCATTTCACTTTAGCTGTCATCCTTATTTTCAAGTGATGCCATTTTGTATAGTGAATAATTTAATTACTTGGGAAAGAGCTTTGATTATTTGCAAGTGGTTATAGTTGCTTTGGTTGTTTTTTGTTTCTCTGTTAGGAAGGTAGAAGCGGATCAACACAAATTTTCTTGATTTGAAAGGAAAGGAACCTTTTTTTTGAAAACATTTGTATTTTTGAAACATCCAAAGGCAAACTTCAAAACTGTCTTCTCTAATTACATAGTTTCAAATATATTTGGTCTGAGAAATTTCTACTGCATGATCTGGTTATACATACATATGCGTGGGTATGTACTTTATGCATATATAAATATATATCTAAAGAAACACATATATATGCAAATATATAACTAAAATAGTATAAGATATACAACAGCATTTGTATGTATATAGTTACATATTTCTGTGATATGCAACTCCTTATTACAGGCTTCAGTTGAAGATCGAATTCTGCGACCCCTCCCACAAGTCATCTAGTAACATATGGACAGTACATCCTGAATGAGCCAGTTTTGAACATGGAACCACCAGTGAGCACCCTTTTCCCATTGTGCAATTCCATTAGAAGCCAACAGGCCAGCTTCTTCTAGATTGCTTTCTTTATTGAGACTTTAGGTAAAAGAAGGACACTCTTATTGATAGAATTCCAGAACTATACTTAATACCCTGAGGGCAAAAACACTTTCTTTATATAAAGATGATTTCTTTATTTTATTCTTTCAACTTGTTTAAATTGATAGTGATTATAATGTGTATATATAGTCAAATAAATTTTTTCTGACTCTCCATTACTAATGGGGCCAGTAGCAGTGACATTTTAGTACACAAATTCAAATAGATACAGCATTGTTTAAGATAATGACATTAAAATTTGAACTTTTACTTCTCAATTAACAATATGTTCTTTTACTGAATAGGACAGTGTGTCATGGATAGATTTTCTAGCAAGCTTATATTGTCTTGGACAACCATTACATTTTTAAATAATACAGTAAGTGGTAAACACTTACTAGATCATTTTACATCAAAATAAATTTAGAAATTGATGTGTGAGTTATTTCTAAGGAGTGTAACAGGTAGAAAATATTCTTTAAAGAAATACTTCTGTAAGAACTTTGAGTGACTGAACAGACTGGGAGAGTTGCAGTCTACACACAGATACTTTAGGAATTAAAGGGAGGCTATAATTGTTAGCTAAGATATCTGCCACACATTAGTTAAGCATCCAGTGATTAAAAGCTCTTTGAGGTCTACATATAAGTGCTCAGTACGAGTATTGCTCCTCTGAGGTACACAGCCTTGGTGTATTTATGATAACCCTTTACCACAGAGATTTTCACTTTACTAAAGCTGGAGACAAATCAATTGAAAACTTTCAAGACCTGACATAGAGTTCAGAAACACACCAGACCTCTGCCTAGCATCTCTCTAAAAACACTTTCTTGTGACACACTATTATGATCTTCTGGCCATTCTACAAATACAGCAGCAATGATGACCCTGTGGCTTTTCTGCCAGGGCCTCAAGAAAGTATATCATCAGGAGGCTTTTTACTCACTTAGTAGTGTTCCTTATTAGAAGAGAACAATAAACTCTCTAATAAACCAATTAGCAACATTTTAAATAGATAATATATATATATTCAGAACCAAACTTTGTTATTACTGCTCAGCTAATCAGAGACATAAACCATAGCAGCAACTTCAGCAGGAGATAATAGCTACACACAATTTCTCTCTCCCTTCACTATTAAGTGGCTATACTCAAAGTCTTTTGGTCTTGAAACAATGACAGGTCATGATGAGTTTGAAGTAAAAGAAACAAAACTTTATTTTTTATTTGTGCATTTGAAAGCACAGCTTCAATTTCTGTCCTCTAATCAAGTGCTGCTCTAGGACTCCAGGTAGGATAACTCAGAGCATTTGTAGTTCTGAAAGAAGAGTTTGTCAGTCCAGCAGTTTTGAGCACACAAGGTTTTAAGGACAAGAAGTATCATATCAGCATAAATAAAGGGAAGACTTACCACATTCCTGGTGCCATAATGAAAAAAAATCCAGTATTGATATACTGGGATGAGAACGCTTTCACTATTCAAATGTTGGTAAGTCAGAAAAGGTAATCACAAAGAATATCTGCTGATTATGCATTTACTTGTTAGATAATACGACAACAAAGGCAGAATGATAATTATCGCAGTGCACATTGCCACGATTTATACACATTTAGGTTTTTAGGTTCTCATTCCCTACCCACCCTAAGGAGGCAGCTTACACTGAGGGAAAAAACATCTTGAAGCATTTCTGGCACTCGAAGAGCAAAAAAAGCTCAGGAAGTTCACTGTCGGTGACATGAACAGTGAGATTGAGTGCGCCCTCAGCAAGTTTGCTGATGACACCAAGCTGGGTGGTTCGGTTGATACGTTGGAGGGAAGGAATGCCATCCAGAGGGACCTTGACAACACACTTCTGAGGTGGGCTGATGCCAACCTGATGAAGTTTAACCATAACAAGTGCAAGGTCCTACACCTAGGTAGAAGCAATCACAGGCACAGCTACAGATTGGGCAGAGAAGAGATTCAGAGCAGCCCTGCAGAGAAGGACTTGGGGGTGTTGGTTGATGAGAA
>JAOEHX010058275.1:0-10932 GCA_025448015.1 Bolborhynchus lineola
GGGCAGAGAAGAGATTGAGAGCAGTCCTGTGGAGAAGGACTTGACTGATGAGAAAATGAACATGAGCTGGCAGTGTGTGCTCGCAGTCCAGAAAGCCAACCGTATCGCGGGCTGCATCAAAAGGAGCATAACCAGCAGCTCCAAGGTGGTGATCCTGCCCCTCTACTCTGCACTCATGAGACCTCACTTGGTGTATTGTGTGCAGTTCTGCTGTCCTCAACATAAAAATGACATAGAAGTGCTGGAACAAGTCCAGAGGAGGGTCATGAGGACAATCAGGGAACTGGAGCATCTCCCGTATGAAGGTAGGATGAGAAAGTTGGGGCTGTTCAGCCTAGAGAAAAGAAGGCTGCGTGGAGACCTCATAGCAGCCTTCCAATGTCTGAAGGGAGCCTATAGGGATGCAGGGGATGGACCCTTCATTAGGGACTATAGTGATAGGACAAGGGGTAATGGGTCCAAGCTTAAACAGGAGAAGTTCAGATTGGATATGAGGAAGAAATTCTTTACTGTTAGGGTGGTGAGGCACTGGAATGGGTTGTGCTAGGAAGTTGTGAATGTTCCATCTGTGGTGGTGTTCAAGGCCAGTTTGGACAGAGCCTTAGGTGGCATGGTTTAGTGTGAGGTGTCCCTGCCCATGACAGGAGTGCTGGAACTGGATGATCTTAAGGTTCTTTCCAACCCTAAATATTCTATGATTCTATGATTCTATGAAATGGAGTTAGTATCACTACTCAAATAAAAAATGTGATAGAAAGACATAGTAAGAAGATGTGACTTGTTTGAATCTGGCCACTATTTTTGCAGGAGAAACAGATGGGAATGTTCTTCTCCTTCTGTTTCTTTACCTGCAGCTTTAGTCACTACTCGCCATGTTTCAGTGTGACAGGGTTAAAGACTGGGAGGAAAAATTATGTCTTCTTTTCTTCACTTTGAAACAGTGCTGTTAAAAGGTGTTTCTAGTTTACTCCTTTAACTGTTTTTAATGCTTCACTTCCTCAAATGCAAGAATTAGCCTTCGCTTGAAAGTTCTTTCCAAGTCTATGAAAAAGTATATAAACCGCAACATTACATTTCATTATTCTTTGCCCTTTACTGCATACAAAAAGTGTCATAAATAAGTTACAGAGTGCAATCCTCATCAACACAGCCTTCAGCACTTCTCACTTGGAGTCTCACTTATCAAAGGGCCCTCTAGAATGGTGCCTGGGATGAGGTCATGGTCCAGGGGAGAACAGATTTTCTTCACACAGACAGATGATAAAATTGTTCTGTGGCTTCTGATTCAGTGAGAAAAATGCATTAAGTTATATAGTTATTTTCATACTGTGAAAATCTGTGATAAGAAATCTAATCTTGACAGGTGACTGCTTTTTTCCTGTGGCTGAATAAGATACTTGGGAAGATAACAAATGTCGATTTGTACATGTTTTCCATGTATGTGTTAGAATAGAATAGTAAGAATAACAGGTCCTTATCAGATGTAAATCAATGTAACTACACCAATATACAACAACTTTCCATAAAATTATTCAAAGAAGAGCTGTTAGGAAATATCATTCTCCTCATAAATTTCTGTGTGCATGCGTACATACATATTTATATATAAAGTAGTTATTTGTTTCCATTTAGCACAAACTGACATTTTTACTTTTTGAAAGCTTTATGGTGGCAATTATATCCAACTGCTACTTGAAATAGGTAAATCACTCCTGTGTATTCATGAAGAGGGAAAAGTGCATAGTTATCACAGATCCTAAGCCAACTAAGCCAATTTACTGTGGATCCTGAGTTAGGATCCTTAAAGAATTACTACTAAAGCTTTTAGCAAAAGTGGGTTTAATATGATTTTATAAAAGTGCAACTTGAAAAAGTTCAATAGGAAGGTTTACTCTTACTTACTACATGTATAAAATGTATAAAGGAAAATCAAGTTGAAATCAATTTAACAAGATTTACAAAGAGACTGAAGACACAAAAGGGTAAGGGAGACCCCTCTGGTGAGTCATGAGGTCCAGAGTAGACCTCCTTGCTTTCTAAACTCCTGGTGGAACTTAGGTACATCTAGGTCCAGTACTAATCTCAGACTTGGACAATGGTTTATGTCAAAGAGATTAACTACATGGATTTTATTAATATTAATTTAGCATGCTATCAAGAACTTACCAAGGATCTGTTGCAAATAAAGGGTCTCTCTGCCTTGGGTAAGAAAGGATCTCTCAGTCTCAGTCAAGGAATCTCAAAATTTGAGAGGCATCCAAGCTCAAGGGGAGATCACCACCATGTAGCCACACTGCCTAGCAGGGAGAACTCAAAGTAGAAAGAGTCTGTCATCTTTATGGGATAAAGTGGTGGGCCTATAGTCATATATGGTGGAAAGCTATACATGAGACTCCTTGTTCCTTCATTAGGGACTGTAGTGATAGGACAAGGGTAATAGATTCAAATTTAAACAGGGGAAGTTCATGATACATCCAAGGAAGTAGTTATTTACTGTGAGGATGGCAAGACACTGGAACAGATTGCCCACAGAAGGGGTAAATGTCCCTGGCAGTGTTGAACACTAAGTTGGGCGGATTCTTGGGTGACATGGTTTAGTGTGTGGTGTCCCTGCCCATGGCAGGGATGTTGGAACTAGGTGATCTTCTAAGGTCCTTTATATCTCTAACTGTTCTATGATTCTATGATTACAAGTGCATTTACTAAACTTCACAGATGCATCTTCATCTTTAAAGACTAGGTGACCCTGCTGCTTTACTTACAATGGTGACTTGTAAAACTGTTCTCCATTGCTACATGAAGCATCTCAACACAGCAAGCCCTCTGCTTTGCATTGTGTAAGTTCTGTTTATTTTGTCATCTAACGTAGCTTTAGCAACTGGATTACAAATTTTAGGGGTACATGCAGCATTATGCAGACTGCTGTAGTCTGCTTTGCTCTTTCTGACTTTCCTAGGGCATTCATCAGTTTAGTTGCAGAATTCCAGTCTGTCTGCTCAGTTAGTCTTTGTTCTTCATGTTGTGGTGTTACCAGTTTTGGTTTTCTTACTCCCCTGGGCTGCTGATTTGCATATGGTTGACAGTTTATTTATGTGTTCCTTGTGGTTTTTTATATAGTTAGGGCTCAAATCTGGAGGAATTTGTACACAAGCAGAATTAGTTAGCATCCAATCTGAATCTAATAATTAGAGATGAATGAGTACACAAGTACCCATGCTTACCTCAGGCTTTCTGAACCAGCAGAATAATTAACCAAGAACCTCAGGCATGCTTTCCTTAAGAAATCTCCAGAAACATAATGCTAAAGTTCTGTGAGCATCAAGGCTGTTTTCCTTAGCTGAAAAATATATGAATATGTTCCCTCTTCACTTTTGACTGACTTGGTTTCTATCTAATTGCTTCTTTTTCTCTTAGATCTTTATCAGTTGCATCACACTTTACAGAGAAAAAAGATCAAAGATCAGAGGGTGAGAAGATATGAAATAGTTTTCTTGGCTGACCCATTGTCATGTATAAAGACGAACATAAAATTTGGGGCCTCTGGAGGTTTGTCTCTCCCTTAGTGATAGAAATGCTGGGACAATGATGAGACAAACGGTTATGAGTTTTAACTGGTTCATGAATAAACACAGTCTTCAGTCAGCAGAGCACCTTTTGCAGGCACAATATTGACTGAAGAAACCAAATAACTTAGGAATTGCTCTATATCATGCATTTGGTTATTATATCATGACAGAAAAAGAGAAATATGAAAAAGAAATTAAAACAAAAAAAGCTTTCCTCTATTGCATTTCTGGAGCACCATAGTGTTATTGAATTATTAGTATTCTAGAGTAAAATCTTCATGAGCTATCAATTTCAGATTTAGTGCATATGCATGTATATGAGATGTACATATGTGTGTGTTTATGCCCAGAAGTATTGGTTCAAATATAATTGTTTCTAAGAGCAGGAACATTTTCAGGTCTTTAATCCATGACTACTGGAAAATAATAGATGACACAAGTTGCTGGTTTATATGTCCATACCTGCTACTTGTAACATATACTAAGGGTTATGATAAATGAAACCATTCAAAAAGACAAATTAAACTACAGCATTATTAATAAATGTATATATAATAAATTATTCACATTATAAATTCATGACTTGTTCATGACTTGAGTAAATGTTACAAGTGGAAAAAGTGCAAAAGACAAAAAGAGTTACCACAGCTGCATGGAAAATCTCTGTGAGAAGCAGTTGAATAGTCTGGGTGTAATCACCCTGGAAAGGAGATGACTTGGGGGAATATGGTAGGGGAGTTTCTAAAAAATTAGTAGTATGTAAGGATGCTAGAAAATGACTGCTCACTGTCCTTTCCAGTATTTCCCTATGAGAAATTATAAAGCAAACTTAAGATGTCTCTTTGTTCAGCAGCCTGCAGACACAAGCAAACACTTTTTACTGTGAGAGTAGTCAAATACTGGAACAGAGAGTCCATAGAGATTGTGGAGTCTCCATTCTTACAGATATTCAAAACCCACCTAGACATACTTCTAAGAAACCTACTTTAGATGACCCTGCTTTAAGTAGGGAGGTTGGACTATACAATCTGCAGAGGTCCCTTCCCATCTCATCGTTTCTGTAAGCCTGTGGAAATTCTTGTCAGATAATGTGTATTAAAAAGTTGATTTAGTTTCAAGCACAATCTTTTCCATATTGTGCAGTGCTTCCAAAGTGTTTTCATCATCACACAGTTCTTGATGGTCAGAATATAAAGTTAATGCTGCCGTGCTCCCCAGTACTGCACCAGTCATCTGACTGAGTTTGAATGGGTTTACTCCAGTCTGCAGCTGGTTGCTTGTAATTTCAAAGACCCTGAAATAAAAGCACATTATGATCAAAACCAGGCTGCTCTTACAGTCGTGCTCCTTATTCTGATAGTGAACACATACAGGGAAATGACAACTACAACACAACACCAGAAATTTGATTTCAGGCAATTACAGCCCGCAATGTGTACACAGGGAGGTTTGCCAGTTTTTCCAGTAGCCATAGAATCAGTAAAGGAACTCACAGAGAACTAGTCATAGAACCATATATGAGAAATATAATTTTAAAAATTCTATTAAATAGCATTATTTGGGGATAATTTCTTTAAAGAAAGTGAAAGAAAATGTAGGTCATCCTGGATTAAGAAATCATTCTTTTGAAGTTCTAATCCCTCTCTAGCACTACTCTCAACATAAATTTAGTTTGGACTTTATGAACAGTATTATATGGTTTTAAATGATGAATGAATAACGAGAAATGGCCTTGATCACCAAGAAAAATCATTTCAGCAAAACATATCAATTACTATAAGAGATTATTTCAGCTTTCTATGATATACTACTCAGATGGTTTCATTGCACTTGTAAGTCACCTTCTCTATAAGGACTGTGCTTAGCAGATTATAATAAGAGCATCATACATTCATTTAATATGGGTATAATAAAGTGAAAGTGTATTCATTAATTACAGCACTTCTCTCAGAAACATGGTAGAGCTTCTCATGAAAGTATAAGAGAAAAGCTTTTGTAATTTTCTGTTCTAGATGACCAGGGCACTTGGTCAAACACTTTGACACTTTTCTCCAGGACACTGAGATAAGCAGTAGAAGGCTCAGCTGATTTGGTTCTTTTGGGTTTTTGCTCTAGGAAAGATGTAACTGATAACAGAAGATGCAAAAGGAGGGTTATGTGGTTTAGGCAAGTGTGTCTATTTGAGCATGGCTTTGCAACACAGGACAATACCAAAGCAAGGATGTTGACTACCTGGCATAACAATGAAAATAATCTTGAGAGTGACTTTCATGTCTTGTTTTCCTTGCCATGAGTTCATTCCAGGGAAGAACAAGACTTCTGAAAACACAAGGGGTTTCAAAGGAAAAGACAAATGGCTCCTATCTAGTTGGTATACACAATGTCCATCTTGGTGGCATCTTTGCAGATTGCTATGAAGATGATTATGTGTGTGAGAGAGGGGTGTGTGTATGTATGCATTTAGAACAGCCAAAGTATTTAAGTGTTTCTTCTTCATTGCTAATTTAAACAAGAATTGAGGTTTCTTTGAGATGCAGCTTCCAGTTAATTTTAGAATTCAGTTGATTCAAGCACCTTCTAACTTCAAGCAAAACAATCTCTATAGCATAGAGATGCTATCAATCATAGCAAGGTTTGCATGCATATTTAGCTAGCTTGTAATTAAAGGCAGCTAAAAATATCATGCATGAATGGCAAGTTTCTACTTTTTTATTTAGCTCATCTCCTTCAGAGAGAAGACATAAGTCCCATCAATCACACAGTTGGTAACTGAAGTCATTATCACTAAAATTAAGGCAATTATATACAAATGAATATTAATGAATCTTCTAGTAAAAATCCAGGTCAGTTTTCAATAATTTTAATAAAAATATAGAGAAATCTTCTTTTCCATTAAATCTTTTTGTCAAATAATCAGTACCCAAAAGGACACACCTTCGTATTAAGCAAACATCATGTGTTGAGGTTTTAATGAAATTAATGTGTTTTTCCAGCATGATGCAAAGTGATGTGTTCATTAACATTATTCTTATAAATAAGTGACTCAATGTTATGCTAACTTAACTTTGAAATTGTCATTTCCAAAGGACAAAAAGTATTGTCAGTCCATTGTGCATAACCAGATGAGGGAAACAAGACTGCATTGTTTCCAGGTATAAAAAAATTGTACCCTCTGAACTCTTACAGATTGATGTCTGCATCCCCACAGGAAAGACCATCAGACAGTTTATCCTGTCCTAGCTCAAATCACATTTACTTACAGCCAAGCTAAAGGTAGGGGAAAAGGAAATGTCCAGAGAAGCTTTCTTTGAACTGTACTTCACCCCGTGTCTTGAGATTATCTCAACAGGTTTAAGGTAGGTTGTGGCAACTTAACTGCACACAGACACACAGCACAGTAGCAAATGAAACTGCATCTCTGAATTATTTAAGGAGGTAGAGGGTAAGGCATTTCAGGCAGCTATGATCAGACTCAGGCCAATGGCTTTAGGAAAATTTCCCCATTTCAGATATCAGCCTTTCATTCTGAAAGTACTGAAAAGATATTTTAGTTTTCATGTATTTATCTATTTTCTCTAACTGAAAGCCATGCTGGTGATAGCAATAATTAAAAACGTAAGGAGTGAATCACCAGTCACTGAAATTCAGCCACCTCTCAGGTGAACATATGAAAAAGAAGGAAAAAGGATGCTTTTCTTATATATCCCTTACAGCACATTTATTCTTTTGCTTAACTACATGGGCAGATGCAGAAATTGTTATACAGATGTACAGTTGAATAAGTAAGATGAGGTTCAAATTCTTTGTTATTATAAGTATAGGGGGAAATTAGGTAGGCTGCTGTATGGTTAAATACAGGAGTGAATAAAGTAATTGTTTAGCTGGTAAATCATCAGTCCTTCACTATTCCAAAATTACATTAACTCAGTCTTAGCAATAAACAGCAGTATATTGCAGGGAAACAAGAATGGTGTACCTAAAGAGAGCTCATGTTTCACATTTAATATTCAAATTAGCGAAAGTAGCAAAAAAAATCAGTCTACCTTCCTTTTCAAGTGTACAAAATAGAGATGGATTTGGGAGTTAATATATTTGGGCTTTTTTTTTCCCCATGCTGTTTAAAGTACAAGAATTATCTGCCTTGAGTCTAACATTACCATGTAGAAAACTATTTCAATTAATTGAATAAAATCCATGGGCTGGGAAAAAAAAATATTGACTGTGAGTTTCTAAAGTCCCAAGAAGAATTACAAGTGTCCCCTATGTGTTTGTACTCTGTGACAACACTAGCTGGGCAAATGCTTTCTTTCATTTAACCCAATAGCAAATAAATTGTAGATAGATGTTTTGGTTTATAATAATTGATCATCTTATTCAGTGAAAGATGTGCTTTTCAGAAATAACAACTGTTCATGGTCACAAGTGTTCCCAGCTTTTATTTCCAGCCCCAGTGAAACAAAACTTTGTCTTTAAAGACAAGATGTACTTATAAGTATTGCATGTGACTCAGGCCTGCTGAGGAACACTTTCAAGCAAATAATTTAAACAGATAAAAAAGTTAGAGGGATAGGTAAGTAGCAGTGGGAGGAAACAATAATTTCAGAGTAAGTCTGAGGTTCTCATTACACAAGTGTTTATTTTGGCATGAATGTTTACTTATACATCCCCTAAGCCTCACTGATTATCACTGTCTCATCTCACTCCCTCAGACAAGCTACTGAAATCACTGGTGTCACACTGTGAACAACATCAGAGAGGCTAATTCAGATTAAAAAACTCACAGCTTTATATTGTTGGCTTTTGGGGGATTTTGGTGCTCAGAGAAATGTCTGTGAATGTATGTCTTGTTTAAACTTGTTATTGGATTTCTGTACTGCTTTATACCATTGCAAGCAGGATGTTAAATGCTTGTGTTTCAATTAAGTGGTTTAGTGGTCACGTCAGATCAGGGCAAATTAAATATGGTTGTGAAAATGTTTGCAGTCCTCTGACAGTTTTCCCAGACCCAAAATTTTCTTCCAATCCCAATTCAGACTGAAAAAGTCCCCAAAAATGCAGCAAATCTCAATGAACTCTACAGAATTATTATTGTTGATAGTATTACTGTTATTAGATATTTCATTCTGATGATAGATATATTTAATTTTAGCTTTTAAAAATTTTAAACCTATTGTACTAATAAGTAAAACTCAAAAAAAAAAAAAAATAGAAAAGCCTTCTACTTCAAAATCTCAGCAGGAAAAAGGTAAAGCAACTCCAAAATGAGTGCTTTGAACTTTTTTTTTTTTTTTTTTTTTTTTTTTAATTGGAACGTTGTTAAAACTGACATTTACCTGTAAATTATTTTAGTTTTGGTATGCTATATTTCCACCCATCTCCTATGTTCAAACCCACAGTTTTTTTTTAAAAAACACCATAAGTCTGTGACTAATGGTCGCATCTAATGAAGTAGTTGGCCTGTGGCTAGTAGGACCCCAAAACAAGGCTTCACTTGTCAGAGAGCCTTGTATTTAATGGGGGCAGAGGTCAGGGACGCAGAGAATTACTGGTTACCGTTTGACATGTGGCTACTTGTAATTCTTAGATAATTTCCTGTGTTTGGTCTCCTGGTGATCAGCTTATATTTCCATAACAGCAGTATTGGTAATGACTATTGGGAGTGACATCCTGAACTACTGAATTCAGGTCAATGGCTACATAGTATTACCCTTTCAGAAATGCTTTTGCTTGATCTGAAACATTTTTGTTCTGCTATTATGTTTTTAGAAACATTTTTTTTTTCTGATTCTGAGCCTGCATTTGTTCATATTCCGGTTTACATCCATTTTACTTAAATATTTATTTCTCCTAGGTGTTTCCTCCATTCTGCATTTTTTGAAACAAAGTGCAACTTTTCTCAGACTCCATCTCAATAAGCTAGTCAAAATATTTTTTTTTTATTTCTTCTCACAAAGGAACCACTACACTCCCTTTGAAGTCCGACTGGACCACCAGTGCACAGTTCCAAGCCTATTTAATCTTTCCTGTGCACACACTGCTAAATCTTTACAGGTATCTTCTCAGCAGTGCCTTATGCAGTCACATTACTGTTGGAAATACTTCCTCAGATGTAATCTAGAAGATCATTTGATCTTTCCAAGGATATGTGACCTTAATGACCCTTGATCACCACATCCTCCCAAGAGTCTTTCTTCTCCCCTCACACTTCTAATAGGTGAGTGCCCAAACAGTAACAGGGATTATTTTTTTTTTAGATACCCAAAAGTCATTGAACTTCATAATTTTGCTCTCCTGTTTCTACTACTGCACTAGTCATAGCTTCTTGCTCCTTTTAAATGGCATTTTGAACATCCAGTGCATCTCTTCTGCATTGTCTCTTGACTCTCTGACAATTATACCTATTATTAGCATTCTTCTCCTTTTGTGTCAGATTCAAAAATGCAACTAATGATACTAATTCAAAAAAAAAGAAAAGGCAAAAAAAATCGTTTGACCATTTTTATGATTATCATTAGAATACTTTATGGTAATTTAAACTTTCTCTCTGATCCTCAAACCTACATATGGTATTACAATGGCAAGTTTGTCAATGCTGTACATGGAGGCAAGATCCCCACTGTTCTACTTGAGGTTTCCCTTGATACTAGTCTTTTTGCTTCTCCTCTCCCTTTCAGCCTCACATCTCTGGCTTTTGTTCCTTCAGTAATGATGAAGAGATGCTATAACATGACAAAATTACTGCATGAACCACCTCTTGGGAGTCCATGATAGTGCTGTTCCACAATATTATTTCCCAGCTATCACAGAAGAGGAAGATACAAGATGTCTATATGAATTCTTTCTGTACTTTCATTTAGTTGCAGTGTTCTCCTCTCTGGTTGCATTTCAGTGGTAGGCACAGAGCTCCCTCTACACATTTTGTCAATCAGATAAAACACTTTTGGATCCTGCTAGATGCTGCTAGATGAAAGGTACTAGACAAACATAAGTCATTATCATTAACTGCCACAGCTCTCAACTACAGCTAAGAACCAAAAAACTAAACCAAGCTGTTAGGGACCATCTTAGTATTGATAAAAGAAAATAGTTGACATTTGCTGCTGGCAGTTTTACTTAGAGAGATGTGTCTGCTAGTCTGAGAAAGATATCATCAGCTGTGTGAAGTCTGAGAGATCTCAGAGGAAGCAGAAAGAAGAAAGGCCTCTAAAGGACTGAGGTATTTTTTCTTTGTGCTTAGAAAGGGAGAGAGCTTCTGAAACACTATAACAACTAATGGGACTTACTGGCAGACACTGGTAAAGGAACTGCAGGAAAATTTGATTTTCCCTGCTATGAGTCATGACCTTGAATGTTACAGCTTCTGCAT
>JAOEHX010058279.1:13704-27973 GCA_025448015.1 Bolborhynchus lineola
TCTCCTCTCCTCTCCTCTCCTCTCCTCTCCTCTCCTCTCCTCTCCTCTCCTCTCCTCTCCTCTCCTCGCCTCGCCTCGCCTCGCCTCGCCTCGCCTCGCCTCGCCTCGCCTCCCCTACTCGCCTCCCCTACTCTCCTCCCCTACTCTCCTCTTCATTTCTGTTTCTATAGAAGCACATCTCTACTATCTTCTCAAAACAATAAAATAAGGCAAAGGTTTGCCTTATGAGGAAAGAAAATATTTGCCTTTAGCTGTATGTCACCCTCTTTATTTCTGAAAGAATTTTTTTGTAAAGCAGAACAAACAATGAACTGATTTTACAAAAAAAGGCCTTTCACACCTACCCAGAGCCCTAGACAGCTAGAACAAATTTGTTGGCATGGTATTGTAAAGCACATTCCTGGAAGCTGCTGGGCCCCTAATCCCACCATTTAAAAGTACCAAACTGCAAGGCTGAAAGACTTGAACTAGGCAGCTTAAAGTTGCAAGCTTTTAAATTTCTACAAACTAAAGTCCAGTATCTGAAGGGAAAAATAATCATCCGACCCTACCTCCTCTGTTTACACCCTTCCTCAGGCCCACCTATGACTCTTCTCCACCACAATCTCCACATCTGTTAAAAAGCTTTTCTGCAAATGTACTGAATGACTTGCAACTGTAGCAATACATTGAAAGGTATTTCTGATTTGAGGTAACCTTACACATGCATGCTTTCTGGAATGAACATGCATATTGGATATCAAAATGTTTCTGTAAAACTTTTAATTTTTGTTTTCCAGATGTCTTTTTTATACAAGACAGATTATATTTTTTACAAATAATTAAACTTTTCAATGTTTTCGCTACTCAAAACCATAAAAGTTTAGAACTACTGGATCAAATTTAATTTGCAATTAAAAAGTGATTCTCTAGTCAAAGAAAAATGGGGTGGGAAAGGCAGAGTCAGTATGAAAAGCTAAAGAGGAAGTAGAGAGGAAGGGAGGCTGCAAGTCTGAGAACATCCCACATTATTTTCCTTCTCCTGCATTTGAGTACTTTTTGATTTTCTTTGGGAAAGAAATGGTGAAATGCCATGGCCAAAACTGAAACTATGGTATTTTTTAGAAAGAAAGGAAACAGGGGTTAATAAGGATTAATAGCCTTATGAAACAGCCATTTTCTCTTCAATTTTCCAGCTTAATTTTGTAATTCCTATCACTATATTCTTTTCAGTTTGAAGATATACAAGACTATTGAAAGAAAATTTCATATCATGAGCTAAAGCAATGCAGCTTTGCAAAAGAGCAGTGCAAAAGCAGATGTTCTTACATGCCTGTCATACAGAGACATGACTGTCATACAGCAAAGCTCTGTGAAGTTTCCTCCCAGCTCTAATTTGAGAGCGGATGGCTACCAGAAAATATTCAGGGCTGCAAAGAGATAAGTGAGTTTCACGGGGTCCTTCGTGAACTACCAGAAGATGAGCTCTGCAGAAATTTTGCATCCTGAAGATTGGGGAGGTTTGGTATATCTTTCTCTGAAACAATACTTATTTGACTCAGTTACTCATACACCTGTACTATGCAGCAGTCAGTCTTGGAAGCCATAAAAAACTGCATGAAAAAGGATGAATTTCAAAGAAACACATATAAAAGCTTTCCTGAGCACTTCTCTTTCTAAGACATGTTGAAATCCACAGCTAAGGAGCTAGTTGTTATACACTCCTTTTACTCTTCTGGTCTCAATTTCTTGATTATCTTTGTCCTTAGAGCACTAGAGGGAATAACTGAGTCATTTTGCCCAGACCTTGTCTAGTTTGAGACAATCTGGCTTGATATTTTTGACACATTTCAATGAACAGAAATTTGAAGATTCTCCTCTTCCCTGTACACACACAACTTTTGTGACAACATGTGTATTAAAAAGCTAAAAACAGCTAGGGCCCATTCTCTAGCCCTGAGACCAAGTAGGTTAAACTAGCTGGTTGCGTTTCACCAAAAACAGGTTGGCTACATTCAACCTGATTATTCCTTATGGTTGCTGGCCTGTGCTTTCTCCTAGCTGTGCCTAGTTGTGTTCCAGGAACTATTCTAACAATTTCACAGTACAGATGATGAAGGTTCAGAGCTTGAGCCCATCCTTGCCTATGACTGTTTGACCTACTCTGTGTGGTCCTTCTTAAAAGCAGAAAGTGCATTGGATGGAAATCAAAATATTAGCAGTCCTAAATGATGGCATCTACCACCTGGAGGTAGTCAAACGATTTAGAGAACTTTGGAGCAGTCAAATAAAAATCTAAATATATTTGGAGTTAATGCTGGGGGGGTTTATCTGGGTTTTGTCTTTGTTTTCTTCGAGATACTTTGGAAGATAAGAGGAAAAAAATATCCTCACATTTTGTTTAAATCCTCTGGAAATAAAAAGTTTTTGCTTCTGGGCACACTTAGTGAAAGCCAAAGATACAAGCTGCAAGAAAACTGAAGCACTGCTTACAGAATAGGTGTTCTTTTCCTACCTTATATAGCCCCCATTAAGAAGATTTTGGTGCTCCTTCCTTTCTTTTGTGATCAAAAACTGTGATATTTTTGACCTAAGGCTTATCATGTGCTAGCAGATAGCCTTTATTCCAGGCTGCTGAACCAATTATACTTAGATACAACACCGATGTTTTGTTTAGATCAGGGTGAATATGAGTGACTGTATTCTGGTAGTTAGGATAGTTTCTGCTGTTAGGAAGGCCCAGTTTGGAGTTATTGTTCCAGTTAGATATTTGAAATTTTAAAACGGCTATCTACACATCTGTAAGTCCTTTGACAATGGATTACCAGTAATTCTTTAATGCAATAAAGTTTGCATTTGCAAGGAAATACGTTTCTGGACTGAATAAATTTCTTCTTAACCCAGTTCCATCTGAAGATAGAACCTGAAGTAAAAGCTCTCCTGCTCGCTGTCTTAGAGACCATTTCTCTTCACTTTTCTGGTCATACAACACCCCTGAAGAAGCCATTGGAGCACTTACTCATGTGAGAACCAATCTTGATATACTCTGGCATGTAAGTAAGAGCTGTACTGGGCCCAAGCTAAAGGGGCCCATATGCCAAGTTATCAACATAGTGTGCAAATTGGCAGGTGGCCCCAACTTGTTTGTTATACCAGGACTGGTATAAGGAACTTACATCCTGTCTGCTGTTCTACATCAATGAATCAGACATATATGTAGCTGTCTTTAATGAAGTGCAGCAGTGGTAAACATGGGTGGTCAACAGCATGAGTCAACAGCATGAGGCAACAGCATGAGGCAACAGCTTTTTGCTTACCACTCCCAGGGCATGGATCTTAGTCTGGGAAACACTGAACTAACCAATGGTTACAAAGGGCTCTGAAGAGGTAATTGCTATGTCAGTACTAAGTATTATTATTATTTTGCTAGTTAGCAAAACCCAAAAGATAATGATAGGATACACAATACATCATGCTGTACCGGAAGACATACTTGTCCTTGGTTTTGGTTACAGTTTTGTGGAATCAGAAATGGAGAGGATCCATATCTTTCACTGCTCATAAAATGAGAACAGCAGAAAGAAGGTTCAGATTTAACACACCACTGGCAAAGAAAAACACATGAAAATGTCAGAGGAAAGAATTCTTATGAACTGTACCTGGCCAAGATTTGGATCTTACTGGCTCTGTCTTATCCTCCAGCAGCACAGGACCTGTGACATTCCACACTTGTTCACATGCAGAGGAAAGCCATGCCTGCAGAAACACAGAATCTTTGTCTTCACACATGACATCTCCTCACCCTGGAGACAGTGACCTTCACACCAGCATATTCTGATGAAGATACTTTTGCCAATTAAATTAGCAACTTCTGAATTTCATATCTCAAACTCCCCTGAACAATGCAAAACATGAATGATCTAGAATCCTCACTTTAAAAAAAAGGAGTTGTACCACAGAAATGAAACACAGATTTTCAAGCTGGATTAGGCATCTCATTCTTTGCTGGATTCCAGCTGGTGTCAGGTGCTTACATATCTCTAAAACTTGAGTGATGGGCTGGGAATCACACAGAAATTAATGAAACCCGTTGGAATAGCTTCCAGGATTCTAAAATCCAGATGAAAAAAGATCTAAGCAGTATGATACGTTCACAGTTCCCATCTCCTGATCTTTTAAATTAATATTAGTGAGCTTTCATCTGCAAGCAATAAGGCTAAGGAACTTACTGGTTTTGAAGGTTGACAACAACTTTCAACATTTTACTGCAATCCCAGAACTGCATGCACCAATGCTATAAAGAATACATTAAAAAAAAAAAAAAAAGTATGACTTGTGATGAAATTATTAGTGTTGGCTTTGCAGTGGGTATAAGAGGCAATATCAGAAACACCCGTCAAATGTTATTTGCATACTGCACCCCTCCCATGAGCACCAACCTCTAACAAGATATCACAAGACAGCAAGACAGCATACAGATGTCTGATAATCAGTTATTTTGTGGGATGTGAATGACCCTTTTGAAAGTGGGTCCAATCCCATGCAGACAGTACTAATCCTTGCAAATACAGTCAGAATCTATTTGCAGATAAGCACAGGAGCAGTCAGTACCAGTTCACGTTTTTATGATTAATTAAATACCCAACAAAGAATCTGTAATCCCAGTCCTGCAATTGCCCTCACATGAATGGAACTCAGTAATAATGCCTCATTCTTAAAGGATACTTTCAGCAGTGCATCCTGAGTGGCTTTACAAAGTGAGACATATCTTCACCTTTTTTCACAAGTTGGGAAACCAATGTACACAGAGATGCAATTGTACAAAGTATAAAGCCAGTAGTCCAGACAGGAATAAAACCTGAGTCTGATGTGTTTTTCTCCAGTGCACTGGGGTAGCACTGGAGAGCCATGCAGAAGTGGAATCATGGCTTTTGCCTTCAAATTTATCAAAAAGCCCACTGTACTGTAATCATTTAATTCTGTACATCATATAAGCTCATTTATGTCACCAGGACTTGCTTTTCAATCAGCAGCTATGAATGTATTTTACCTATTTTTTTTCAAAATATGCCTGTAGAAAAACGCAACATTCACAGTTTCAGAGACACTACAGGTGGAGAGACCTGAGTTATGCCTTCATTTGCTTTTAGTCCCTATTTCTTCTTATTTTTAATTAAGTCATACAGAAGGAGTCACAAGCACTTGATTAGGGTGTTTCACACTTTAAGTCTGTGTATAAAGGAGGAATATTTTTTCTTATAACTCTGTTTACAACAGCCTTCAACCATTTCCAAAGTGACTCAGAAAGTTATGGGTGCAAGTTCTACTGGAATTTGGAAGCTGTGCTCATTAATGCTTTTCTTCCATTTCTGTGTAAAAAACCACCCACAATTGAGTACAAGGTGGAAGAGCATGAATGATTCATTGGAGTTATATTGTTTTGGGTGAGTGGAGTAGATATGATTTGTTTTGTCAAAGAAGTACTAAACAGTGATTTCAGAAAACCACATTTCCCTCCCTCACCCCATCCCAGTGATATTAGGACTTCTTCCAATTGTCATTGTAATATCTGAATGTTCAGACTGACTAAAAACATCTATTTAATCTTGGCTATGGCTTTCAATGGGAGCTGGGTAGCTGAGACTCCAGGGAAAATCTAGGCTCTTATTAAAGTACTTACACTGTAATCTTTTCTAGGACTTGGAAGCTTTAGCTCTAACCCATTTCCCATGAAACTGCGATGAAGAGTCAGCTTTGTCTCAAACTTTTACAGTACCATCTAGTCATCCCATGTCTTTCCTCTGCCAAATACTGCAGACACAATTTTTTGGTGATGGGCATTCTTCCATATCTGGCTGCATCTGTAATAGGTACATGGGACAACTCATCCCACTCACAGCTGTCAGTTCATTCCACTCCCTCCACTTCTCCTCCAGCCCTTCCCACAGCACATGTCCTCAGCTGGAGATTGCTGCTACATCTAACCTATTTCCCTTAGCTGTTTCAAAAAGGAGTGACCCTTTCAAGCAAAATGAACAGTTCTGGTACAAGAGATGCACATAACTGTTCTTTGCTGGTCCCTGACTGAAACAAGGCACAAGGCATTTACAGTCATGCTGTCAGCACAACTGTGGAGTAATGGCCTGGAGGCAGCAATGCTTTGGCCTGTACAAAAATCAAACTACCTTTTCCTTCATGCTTCACTATCCTGGATGTCTGTGTATCTTATATGTATATAATTTAATACACATATTTTACGTACATACATGTGTGTGTATCATATATATTTAAATACATGTATGCATGTGTGTATATATATGTGTGCATACACACATATATAAAAAATAAGTATATTATCGTTTTTTCAGTAGACTAGTCAGGAAAGTTAGCCACGAAAGAATTGCCTTTGCTTGAAAAAAAGATATAGAGAGGTCAAAATTACCAAGCAGAATGGAAAATCTTCTCAGAAGACAACACAAGTAACACAAGTCTAAGCCCCCAAATAAAAGGGTGCTTTGCCAGGAAAAGTCACCTTTGAGCCAATGTAACAATAGCAACATCATGCAGAAACCCGTAAAAAAAAAACAAATAAAGAGAGAGTAAAAGAAAGGCTCTAAAGACTCAGAAAGAATAAGGGTACAAATGGAACTGGCAAGTGAACATGCAAGAATACAGTTTCATGAAGAAGCATCATGTTATCTGCAGGCCTGAGAGAAACAAAGAATCCCTGAGACTTTCATGAACAAACAGATGCCAAGGTTTCCAGAGCAGGTGTGCAGCCACAAAAGAGTTAAACCCTTGAGAAGATTCACAGATAAGGATGCAATTCTTAAGGCTGAAGATGAGTATCAAAATCTGAGTGCTTCAATCTTTTTCTATTTTTTTTTTTTTTCATTTTCTATTTTTCCAATCTAGTATTTTCTTTAGGATGGAAAAAGCTAGAAATTCTGGAAGAGTCATTACTAGTGCTCAGAGCTCCATAGGGATAGACAGCAGCTGCTAGGCCACACTGACTCTGGCTAGTGCCTGAGTAATACATTTTCCCCTTGAGTTTCTCTGTCCCTCCAGGAGATTCCCTCAGTATTTCTTTACCCCTCAGGGAAAGCTTCACAGCACACACACAAAAATAAAAAAAAGCATATACTGGGGATAGGTCAGACTCATAGTCTGTGCAGGGAGAGGCTTAAACATACCCTCCAAAGCATACAGGATCTTACAGGCCTGAGCACGCAGGTCAGGTTGGCATGCAATATAAGGATGCTTGGCAAACTCTGTAGCCTGTCTGTGAAGAAAAGGGAGCACACCATGATAAGAGCTGCTCTTAATTCCTTTGCCAACATTGCCACTTTCTTCCCAGACCAATTCCTCGGTGTCCACTGTGACTGAAGCTCAGATGCCTGTGGAGTTGATGTCTACAGTGTTCTGCTGGGAATAAGCCCAGGGGAACTTGTAGGAACTTCCTCTTTTTTGTGACAGACCCCTTCAGGTGGGACATTTGGACATTGTCTACCCTTGCGTGTGTTGAATGCTTCCAGACCGCTATAGCTACTATTGGTTTGGGGTAAAATTCTTAGGGTAAGTGATAGAAAACCTACAGTTTTCAACCTGAGTCATCTCCCCTTTGAATCCAAACTTCTCACAGCTTTTAGCCATTCAGACATTTGCTAAGCACAACTTGCCTTCGCCAATGTGCAGTTCATTCAAATTATTATTATTTTCTGATTGGGGATTTTTTGTTTGTTTGGGTTTTTTTTGCTATTGGTTTTTTGTTTTGGGTTGTTTTGGTTTTTTTTTTTCCAGGCTGGTTTAGATCGTCCTCTTCTCTTTAACCGTACAAACAGACTCTTTTTCCTTCTTATTTTGGTTGGCAGGTGTTCTGGAAATCTTACACACCCAGCCGCCTCTGAGCAAGCCTCCAGCATAAGTTGTCATTGCAACTTGTATTTAACTGTCAGTGGCAAGTACTATGGTCATACCTGAGGGACAGTAAATACTTACTTTGACATAAAACTTTACTGCAGGGAGGTGTTAGACATTCTGCCCCCCATTACAGGACTGTGTTTGTGCTCTGGTAGATGAAGGCCCTGCAGAATTCCATATTTTCCTTGGAGTCAAATTTAGGAGGAATGTCTGGCTCATAGGCTGATCCAGGCTTGTTTTCCAAAATTAACTTCATGTCATTTGGAATATATTATTAAAAAAAAACAAAAAAAAAACACTCGTCTGAGAGAAAAAGAGCCTGATAATGATTAAATACTTAAATAAAAAGACAGCTAATGTGAGAAACTACCACTAGCCTAAATTTTACTATCCCTTACATTTCATGTTGGATGATTTAATTAATGAACTTGTCTGCAGTTAGTTCCACACAGAAAACATCATGTGTTTCATTTTTATTTGCTCACTGGTGTGGTTTCTATGTTTTGATTTTTTTTGTTGTTTAATTTTCTTCTGTACCCCCAGCCCACTGAAGAAGCAGCATGATGTTCAAAGACTATTTATATTAAAAAAACAACAACAAAGCAAGAGACCAAAACCACAGTCCTGTGCTCATCTATAGCTAGCAGTTAATAATAGATAAACAAGGTCTAATAAAATAAAAGCCTGCATGGCCACTTGCCCAAAACATAGAACAAGTCAGATTGGAAAAGCACACCTCTGGAGCTAATATGGTCACTGAAGAAAGGAAATCACAGACCACATTTTGTAAAAAAAAGTCATCCCACAGGATACCTGAATCAGCCAGGCAAAAGCAGAACTGATTACTGAGCATACAAAAGAGCAGCCACGTATTTCTGTTAAATGACTTTTTATTTACTCTTAAATTAAAAAAATAGTTTTGGAAGCAGCAAAGTGATGTCTTAATTGGAAATAGGTAATCTTCTAAAATAAATTACAGGTGAAATATAGGAGGACTGAAATCTCCAGGGTAATCTAATCTCTTCAGTCCATTTATTTGCAGAATAGTTTATATTTTGACACTAGAGGCCTGGGAGTTGGCTTAAATAAAGTCTAAATACCAGTTTAACTAAATCAGTCTACAGGTTGTACGATAAAAAATGAATCAAATAGATGTTGTGTGATAATCTGATTTGGAATAATCTAAATTAGAAATGCTATTCTGAAATAAAAGCCTCTTTATTCCACAATCATTTGGATGCTTTTGAAATGGAGAATTGTAGCCACATTTCTCAGTATCAAAAAGCATTTAAAACCCTTACTTTGTAATGTGCAAGAGATGTGAATGGAGAGAACTAGTTTGTTGAAGATCCAAGACAGATTGCAAACAATTCTTTATTTTTTTGTTAACAGTTAATTGACTATAAAAATATCAAAATAATGAAAAATGTTTTATAACAGCTGTGGCTACATGGAATTGATATTGAGATGCACTTCCCAGTCTTTAATACTGAGCCTAAACTGCTTCACTTACTGTCTCCCACCAACACAATTACACAAGATCTGAAGCTGTGTATAAAGATAGTTGCTGCTGTGTTAGGAAACACATGGCGTATTCTCACTGCTCCTGTATCACTCTTGCTACGTCCACTGGTTTGTTTATCAGCCTTGGGCTCCACATCACAGTCTTCCTTTTTCATAAAAATGTACTTAACTCTGTGAAATGGCTTAAAATTGCTATAGGAAAGATATTGCATTAGGACAAGGTAGACCATATCATATAGTCTTCTCTTAGAAACAGCCTAACCAAATGTCCTTAGAGCACTATAATTGTTTCCTATTATTACAGGGGATTTGTGAGGGAGCAGAGTTTTTCTTACCCCTGCTTATCTCAGCATTTCTGTTTCAATGCTGCCTTGGAACAAAGGTGGCTGTGAGCCCAGGTAAAAATGAAGCCAGACACAGACCATGGACAGTAGGTCAAGTCGTGTCAAAGACCTGATAATAATAAATGCAGGAGAGAAGGAAAAGGTTAACATGGTGTAAAATATTTTACAATCTAAAGTTAGGCATATGTACATTTGTTTCTGCAACGTGAACCTCTGGGACCCGTGCTCATGTCACCTCTATCCACAGTTTCCTGTTATTGGTGTATTTACGGAGATGGTTTCTGAACGATCCAAACCACTAGAGGAAAGAAATAAAAGGATATGCCCTGTCCTTGCCCATCAGCTAATCTTTCTGCTGTCTTTTTATGGAGGTACCATCTTTCTGTCAATTCACTTATTTTTTCATGTATAGATGTCAAGGAATAGGTTTTTGCAGACAACAACATACTGAATTCATTGAAAAATGATGCTATGCAATGGAGAGCCTGTATTTAAAACTAGAAGCCCTAGACTGTATGAGTGAGAATATTTGGCATGTAGGTTTTTGGACCAGAGGTACACTCAGTCTGCCCTTGTGCCCCAAGACTTCATTTGTCTTCAAAGTCATAAAAAATAACAGTCAAAAGACCACTGAAGTGGCAATGGAACTATTCAGAGAAATGAAGTGAAATGATTGTAGTAAAAGATTAGAATATATTATGCTGGAAAACTACCAGGTGAAGCTAGTAAGGGAAAATCTGAGAGGGAGGAAGAAAGAGGCGTATTGCAAGTCCTATTCAGTGTATCATGATAAAAAGCAAAATTCAGAGAGCGATATAGTTAATCTAAGATTATTAATCACTAAGAAGAGATATCACTTATGGAAATAAGAGGGAAGCAAACATGCTTTGGTCAAACAACACTAATTTTAACTCTACTGACATCAATAACAAAACCCCCACTATCTTCCACAGGCTCACATTTTATCCAAAGCACTATGTTCATATTTTTCTTCAACAGCTCATAAATACTAGTCTGCATCTTCTATGTAGGGCAGGCTTGGGGATGAGGAAGAGGAATGAAATGAATGCACCTGATTAATTCAGAATAATCTTTGAGATCAGACAGCTGGCTGTGATGGCGATGCCACAGTTCCCAAACCAAGGGGAAATTCTGCCTCGCAACCAGAGTCAAGCTGGCTAAAACAGCCAGACTTATTTTCTGTAAAGCCACAGTGCTGGCACAATTTCCTTAATTCTGGATGAGATTTTCTTAGGAAATTTCACTGATGTAGACAAGTTCCCAAAACACAAAGGCCACAGATGAAGATGCCCTCTGAAAAGTTAAGATTGGGCAAAGGAAGAGATAATAAAAATGAGCCACTCCCATTTGTCCTAATTGTATCCAAGTGTGGCTTTTGGTTTTGGGTTTTTTTTGGATTTGCGGTTTTTGTTTTGTTTGGGGTTTTTGGGTTTTTTTTGGTAGGTTAATTGGTTTGGGTTTTATTTGTTTGTTTGTTTGTGGGGGCCTAAGGGGTCGAGGGCATGGAATACAATATTTTATTTGTCCAGAAAAGACCAACATTATCTAGGTATGCTCAGAGGGAGCAAAAATATAAAGATGTTACAGATTCAGCCCTAGCTGGTGCTCTACATACACTAGCACTCTAGTCGCAGCACTATGACAGGAAAGAGGAAGTATTATTGGCGTGAAAAGCCCTTTGTTTACATAAACCTTTGAAGAGTTCTGCAATGATGATATTTAGACTTTGTTCTGGATACAAAGTCAGTAATGCCATTCTGGAACTGGACCACATGCTAACAGGCAGTAAGCTGCAGAAGCTAGAGCCTGGGGGTGGAGTTAGATATGTTTGTTAGTTTGTTTCTCTGTTTGTGGGAAAAATCTCAGCAGACCCCAAGAATTAAACTCTTAACAGCCTGAAAGATTCATAGAATGGTAGAAAAAGAGGCTAAAAGGGAACATGAGATGATGTTTGCTTCATCTTCTTGCCCAGGTAAGAATCAGACATGTCTGATTCTTGTCTGAGATGGGAACAGTTTGCTCTTTAAGACTCTAAGCTCTGGTGTTTCCTGCAATCTTTGGCATTCCACTGTCCCTACAACTAGAGAGGTTTTTGTGGTGTCAAACCTGAATCTTTTCTGCTGCAGTTCAAGCTCATAATTTCTGTTCCTTGCCTTGGTAGAAGACAAGAACCATGCTTTCTTTCACAGTAACATTAAAAGTGAATACCATTACAACGTCTCCCTTCATTTTTTGTAGTCTCACAGACACACTGTATACACAAATCTATCAACCTTGCAGTCAATCTACAGTCTAATCACCTTCATTTAATGAGCTGGAAGTAATTTCAGGTACTACACTGATACAGGATGCCAGGGTTGGGTTTTTTTGATACTTTTGCATTCACATTTTTCCTATTGAAAAATAACACAAGAGTAACAAATTCTCTCTCACTGTAGTTTGAAAGACCCAGACAAACAGGAGAGAAAAAGGGTTGATTATTCACAAAAAAAGCAAAGAGAAACCAAACCCAAAACCAAACAAGCAAAAAAAAAAAAAAAAAACAGCGAACCAAAAAACCCAACACAGAAAAACAGTTCAGCTGACTCATTAAGTACTGTTGAGATGTTGAAATCAGGGGTAATCTCTTTTAAAGCCTTTTACATCATTTAATTGTTTTAAGTGTTATTCAAATAGTGACTTCCCAGGTCTCTCATGCATAAGCCTGGACAGCTGTAGCCCTGGTGCCTCCAAGCCTGTCCATGTTGCAATGGGCAGCCTGGTCGCTGCCAGGCACAGTAGATGAAGGTGTCCTTCCATGCCCTTTTGACAGCTCAAGCTAAAAATTCTCAGGGCAGCAGCATGAAATTTTGAACTTTGCAGCGTAACAGTCTTTGAGCTATGGTGAAACCATGCTGCCACTGTGGTATTTAAGGTGTCTGGGTCACATATGCTACTCTGGTACCATATGAATTACTGAAATCTCCATTTCAGGCCTTAAAGAATCTATTTTTCAAAATCTGCTTTCTCTTTCAGTATCTGTACTGTACCAGCGCAGCAAAGCAAGTATATGTGGCTTTTTATGCTATTTTGAGATTCTGTTTCAAGCATCCTTATTCCCAGATCTTTTCAGGCTGCTTTTGCCATGAATTTTCTGTTTCCCTTAGAAACATTCAACAGCCCAGGTTGGAAGGAACCTCAAAGTATCATCCAGTCCAACCTTTAAACATTTCCTATTTCTCGTTTACAATTTACTGGTATTTATCTGCCATTCTGCAAGTTGTCAAATGATTAAGCAAATCCTAAAATCTCACAAAACAAATTTTGAAGCCTTTGTGGAACTTAAAATGGTTGTTAACAGGTAGTGGAAGATTTGTGGTAAGATGACTATCTACTACTGTGCAAAAAGCAGCAACAATTCCAGCTTTACTGATTGCTGCAGAAAGACTGGCCAAAAAGCTTTCATGTCCTCCAGTTCCTGGCCCATTAATCCAGTTGGCTGTCTGCTAACACAGCAGTCATCTGAAGAACAGCTTCTGGCAAGTGCCAGCACCTTTGCTACAGTACAGTAATCGTGCTTACTGGTTGTCAAAAATACCTGGCTTTATAAACAACTGCTTTACTAAATAACTATAATTTCTCTATCTGAGTTTGGTCAGAAATACATACAAATTGTGTTGTTTTACACAACAGTTCAGAACCCTACATCATACAGGAGATGGCTTCCATTGGAAAAAGTCTTTTCCCCTGTACCATGCTCTGGCTTGGGTTACTCTGCAATGAAGTGGCCAGGAGGAAGATCCTTTATTAATCTCCCCAGCCCCTATTCCTACCTGAGCTTCCACCAGACCTCCTGCAGGCAGTTGATAGTTGCTGTTCCTTGATTTCCCTAGTCAGACTCTTCCAATGAAGCACACAACTGAAGTGATGTCCTGGGTTCAGCAGTAGCAGTTGGTTTTCTCCTTAAGTAACTGGTGCGGTGCTGTTTTTGACTTTCGGCCTGGGAACAGCGCTGATAGCACCACTGGTTTTGGTTGCTGCTCAGTAATGTTTACTCTGACAGAGGACTTTCTGAGTCTCATACTCTGCCAGGGAGAAGGAGAAGCCGGGAGGAAGCAAAGACAGGACACTTGACCCAAACTTTACAAAGAGGTACTCCATAACACAGCACATCATGCCCACTACACAAACTGGGGGCAGTTACCTGGAAGGGTTAGATCAGTGCTCAGTCAGGCTGGGTATCAGTCAGAGGGTGGTGAGAGGTTGTATTCTCTTCCCTTGTTATTTCCCTTATCATTATTATTATTGGTGGTAGCAGCAGTAGTTTGTGTTATACTTTAGTTACTGGACTGTTCTTAGCTCGTGGGAGTTACATTCTTTCTATTCTCCTCCCCATCCTTCTGGGAACATGGGAGGGGAAGGATTATAGAATCATAGAATAGTTAGGGTTGGAAAGGACCTTAAGATCATCCAGTTCCAACTCCCCTGCCATGGGCAGGGAC